>PVLA01006645.1:0-119784 GCA_004027455.1 Hydrochoerus hydrochaeris | reverse complement strand
GGTAATCATAGATTGGTAATTCTCTCAAGTGAAAACTCTTCTGTAAAAAAAGTGTTTAGCTTAGCTGGTAAAACAAAGGTATTTTTTTTTCTTAAGATAACACTCTCCATATTTCACGTGCAGCACAAAGACTGAGCCAGCGCATACTTTCCTTGGAGCTACATGGAATATTAAGGTGTGTAGCCAGGGTTCAGATTTAATAAATTAATTATTTTGTTCTTTAATCAAGCTATGTTAGCACTTCTTAGAGTGAGATGATGGGGGCCAGAGACAGAATAAGCAATTTTGTCCCCAGAGAACATAGAGGGGCGTCTGGAGACATTTTTAGTTGTCATAACTGGGGGAACAGAGAGACAGCTGGAAGAATCTGGGGGTTGGAGGTCAGAGATACTGCAATGCACAAGAAAGTCCCTGCATCTGAGAATCATTAGCTCAAAATGTTGATAGTATTGAGGCTAAGAAATAATGAGTTAAGTGAAGACTATTTTTTCTCCTTTGTCTTGTGAATGTGTAGTGGTGAAAATTATAACTATGAATAGGGTTTTGGTGCCATCATCCTGAAATGTGCTCAGCACCAGTTGTTTTACCTCTCACTGCTTTGTTCTTTCGGTGCAACCATCAACACAGTGACAGTGATAAGCAGTGTTTTAATTTAACAGTGACAATAGCTCTGACCGCAGGGATATCCTGAAAGCTTTGATGAGGGGGCCCTGGACCACCCTGGGAACTGGCGAACCAGAATCAGAGACTGGTAATCTTTTTCTGTAAAGGAGCAGAGAGTAAATATTTTCAGTTTAGTGGGCCATGTGGATTCTGTTGCAGCAAAGCAGTTATAGACTGTAAATAAATGACCGAACATGGACAGATTGGCCCACAAGCAATAATTTGCAGACCCCTGAACTAGATTATATGTTTGACAAATTGCACTGGTCATATTGTTTATTTTTATCAGTGTTATTTGTTTTCTTTATATATTGTTACTCCTGTCTCATAAAGCTCCTCTGTTATCCCCTACCAAGATAATAGAATGTGACTTAAAAAAACTGCCAAAAATGAGAATGTGGATCTGGTTATAATAACGATAGTATCCTTTTACTAATCATCCACCGTGTTCCAGTAGTTTGATACATCTTCCTCACATAATCCCTACAACCGTGCAGAAAGGTTGTTCTAGATGAGGATACTGATGTCAAGCGGGACAATAACTTGACTAAAGTTACGTAGGTGCAGCTGATACTGAATCAATCTCTCTCTGATTCCAGAGTTTGAATTTTTTCCTTTCTACGGCTCAAACAAATCATTTAGTGCAACTCTGTCAGCTGCAACCCTCCTTTTTTTCCTTTACCCAGGGCAAACATCAGCTTCAGATTACAGCATTCTTCTTACTGAACCCAGAAGCTTCTTGAGAAACCTTTCTCAACACTGTCCTCCTCATGGGTGGTCCTCAACCCTGGCTGCATGTAAGAACCCTCTGAGAACTGTTAGAACAAACTGAATGCCCAGTGGATGCCCCTTTCCTAATTCCTACCTAATTTCATTGAAATGGGTAAAGCCTAGGCACAAGAATTTCTGATGCACAGAACTGAAAACCACTAGTTTATGTTGAGTACTAAGTCTCTGAAACTCTGAGAATTTGCTGACTTAGAAAACATGGATTTGACCCTATAATCCACATTTTTTCTTTTCTCTATTCTTTGTTAATTTGCAAAATAGTAAAAAGGCAGAAGCCTTTTTAACATCAGAATTCTTATGTTCTGTATGCACCTAAAACTAGTGCTATATGGATGATGCCAACGTCTAAGCATGGCACTATTGGGGTGGAGCCTGAGAGGTGGGAGTACACCCTCAAAGGGATTGTGGTACCCAGCCAGCAACTTTTGTCTCTCTCTTTGTTTCCCAGCTCATGCAAGCAGTTTTGCTCTGCTATTCCCTATTACCATGATGTTCTGCCTCACAACAGGCCCAAAGCCAATTGGTCATGGATGAACTGGAGCATCCAAATTGTGAGCCAAAGTAAACCTTTATCTTTTGTAAGCTAATTATCTCAAGTATTTTGTCATAGTAGTGTAAAGCTGGCTAACACATTCATCAATTTTAGACAAATGAGAACAGTTCGTCACCCTGCTATGGAAATAGGAAACTATTTCAGCTCAGGGAACTCTGCTTGATAGAGTCATATCATAGGTGAAGTAATGATATACCACTTCATATACTTCTCCCTCTCTTTGTATGTGTATATATATGTAATATGCACACATAGTGTGTCTTGTTCATAGTAGCTATGTTCTATAAAGTCATCACAGATACCGAATTGGAGAACACTGAAGTACTGCTTCCAGAGAAAACAGTGTTAGGTTCCCTAGGTTAGGCTAGGTTCTCTAGTCATGATATTGTCAACTGATCAATATATAACCTTGTCTTACATGCATGTCTATTTAAAAACATCTTATTTCATAAATATTGTTGATTTTTAAAACTGACCTGCAGCTAAAAGTTATTACAACTTATGCCAAAATGAAGCATATGTTTTGTGGATTTTATTATAAAGTCTATCATCTCCTTAACATGCTGAAGAGCATGTTAGCACTACACTTGAGTGACATTTTAAACAGTGTTTTTAGTTGTACTGTTGCAGTTTCCTCAATTCCTGAATCAATTCAAAATATTTAAGTAGAAGAGGATACACCATATATTTACAAACCTGCCTCTCCATTGGATGGTGCTCAGCAATAGCATTTACTGTATTTTTTGAAACAGGATCTCACTATGTAGTTTAGGCTGGTCTAGAACTCATGTAGCACTGGCTGGCCTCAAACTTGTTATAATTCCCTTGCCTCAGCCTCCTCAGTGCTGGGATTACAAGCAGGTGCTACCACACCCAGCTACATGTATTTTTGATGAGACTATGTAAAAACACAAAAGAGGACTTCCAGAACTGACCCAGAAAGTGGCAAGAAAGGTGAGATAGGTATGTTTGAAGCAAACAGGAGTATTTTGATGGAGATTGATGGTCATAAATCTTTTATTATAATAATTTCTAAAAATTTAAACCTTCACGTATTCAATAATATCTCATAAGTCTATGAGGGTGTTTCTGGAAGAGATTAGCATTTGAATCAGCAACTGCATGAGAAAGATCCATCTTCCTCAATGTGGGTTGGTGTCATCTAATCTGTTGAAGTCCTGACTAGGATGAAATGCAGAAAAGAAAATTCTCTGTTTTCTTGAGCAAAGATATCCATCTTCGCCTGCTCTTGGATATTGTAGGTTCTACTGCTTAGATCTTTGGATTCTAAGACTTGGCCCCAGCAGTCCTCTGATGCCGTCCCAGGTCTAAGGCCTCTGAATTTGGACTGACTCACGCCACTGCCTTTCCTGTTTCTGAAACTTTCAGACAGCAGGTCATAGCACTTCTTGGCCTTCATAATTGTGTGAGTCAATTCTGACACTCTTCCACTTCTACATATACATTTTGTATTGGTTCTATTGTTCTTGAGAACCTTAATAGAAATTCCACATACATCTTTAAGTTAATTCAAATGTCATCTTTTCTGTGAAATCCTTCCTGACCTTTCTGGTCTGTTGGTTGCTGCTATGTTTGTCCTCTTCAGGCCTGTGGCCATCTCTTCAAGGGAAACTTGATGTCATTACTTGGAATTATATGTCAAATTAACTCTCTTTACTCAGTTGCCTTTCAAATATGGGACCATGTCATATTCATCTTTGAACCTATAGTGCCTGAATACTTGTACTGCCTGGCACATGCAATATCATGTTGCGGAAAGTCACTGCCAATACCTTTACTATTCCTGCACACAGCTCTAGGACTCTGAGGACAGCAAAAAACTTATGGCTTCTAAAAACAGAGAAAGAAAGAGAAAGAAGAAAGAAAGAGAACGAAAAGAGGAAAGAGAAAGAAAAAGAAAGAAAGAAAAGAAAAGAAAAGAAAAAGATGCTTTATTTCCCTACCTCCTTTTGAGAATATACAAATATGCTTTATTTTATTTTTATATTTTGGCATGTTTTATAGGAGATGAACTTGGTATGATTTTTAGCTATTCTTTCTAAGTTGTATAAATTTCAGCATCTTACTTAACTAGTTTAAGCCTCAATTTCCTCACTTGTAAGTAAGAGCTAGCAGATCAGCGGCAGGTATTTTTGACTGAATTTTTATGGTGCTACCCCACCCCATCACCTTTTTTCTTACTGGTGGGATCCCTCACCCCCATAAAGTGAGTTATGACTTAATTGTAGACAAGTGAATCTGCAGTGAAGTTTTCTAGGATTGAAAAGTGCTAGAACTTTTTTCTCCGTAAGTCAAAATTGATTGAAGGGCACATTCCTTGTTTAAGAAGACCTTATAGTGTCTATATGCACTGTTTGGGGCTGGAGCAACCATTGTACATGCGTGAGGAAGCATAGTCACAGGGCCATGTCACATATACTGAGGAGGCAGAGAGAGGATGGAAAGAGTTTGTCATCAAAGATCTTTCCTCGCCCATGTAACCTCTGAGCAAACCTTGAACCCACCATGCCTCCCAGGCCTCTTGTGGTATAACATAATAAATACCTTCATTACTGAAGTCAACCGTAGTTGGGGATACCATTACCAAACTTAGCTGACACAAATACTTCACGATGTGATTTCAAGGAATAAGGAAGTAGTATTGATAAAGGATATATAAATCTATATAGAATAGATGATTTAAAAATGATAGCAATAATTTGAACTAAAAACACTTTAATATGATCTGATAATAGAAATATGAATGATTCAAAAAATAAGTTAGTTGGTAAAGTCTGAGTGTTTTATTTTAATGATGTTTTTACATTAGAGAATATAAGCCATACATACAAAAGAGTGTGTGTGTGAATAATGGAACAGATTATCAATGATGTCGAAGGCAACTGTGAACTCCCAATCCCCTTTCCCTTCCTTTGGATACCTCCCTTGCAGTGATATCAATTTTAGTTTTTATTTAATTATTCTTTTATAGTTCTAGGGATTGAGCCCAGGACCTCCATACTGAGCTACGTGGCTAGCTCCCTTTATTTTTTTTATTATTACCAAAGTTTGTGGTACATGATAATTACAGTCATCTTGGTGGATTAGTCCATATACATATCACATCTTGATCATTTTTATTCCCCAGTCATCTCTCACTCTCTCTACTTCCCCACATTCTCTTCCCATCTCCACAAAATCAACCTCCCTGTCTCCTCCTATATTCCTTTTATTGTGCTCTTTATTTTTATTTCTGGGTTTCTCATATGAGAAAACAATTTTAGTCTTCTGCAATATTTGGCCTTCTGTGTTTGATTTATGCCACTCGGCATAATGGCATCAAGATCCACCCATTTTTCTACAAATGACTCAGGTATCTTTATGAGTGAATATTGTGTATACTACATTTTCTTTATTCATTCATCTGTTGATGGGCAGATAGGCCACTTCCAGGATTTAGTTATTATTATGAGTTGTGCTGTGATAAACATGGGTGTGCATGTGTCACTGTAATATGATGTCTTCAACTCTTTTGATCAGAAAAGATATAGATGGGTCAAGTGAAATTTCCGTTTTTAGTTTGTTGAGAAATCTCCATTCTGACTTCCACAGTGGCTGTATCAGGTTACATACCCACAAAAAATGCAGGAGGTGGTTTCCTTTCCCCCACAATCTCACCAATATTTGCTATTTTTGTCACTGATGATAGCCATTCTTACTAGAGTAAGATGAAACCTTAGCGTTTAGATTTGCATTTTTCTAGTGACCAAAGATGATGAACATTTTTTCTTGTACTTATTGACCCTTTGTGTTTCTTTTGAGGTGTCTATTCTTTTCAATTTCCTACTTTTTGAGGGGATCTGATGTTTTTGAGACCTCATATACCCTTAAATAACTTATGTCCAAGCAGTTACTGACAAAATTATTACCCCATTCTGTAGCTGTCTCTTCATTCTGTTCGTTGTTTCCTTTGCTATGTAGAAGCTTTTTAATTTGATATAATCCTCCTAGTCATTTAAAAAATTTAAATGTTGAGACAGGGTCTTGCTAGTTTACTAAGTAGCTCAGACTGAGCAGGAATTTGTGATCTTTTTGCCTCAGTTTCCCAGAGTTCCAGGGTTATAAGAATGTATCACCATGCCCGGCCAATATTAGGTTTTGAATGCCATGTTAAACCAGTGAGAGTCATTCTGAAAGAGGTAAATTTCTACCTTCCAAAAGTATATATTGTAATTGTCCTATTATACCAGAAGACTTTTTGTACTTCTTAACCTGTTATTTGTTCAGATTTTGGATATTAACTTTAAAATAACATTTCAAATATTCACACTGATTGTTGGGTTTAGAATCACTTTCTTAACAAAGCCCACAACCATAATTGAGACCAAGCCACCAAAGTCCTGCTAGCACTACTTTCTGCTGGGATCAGCTGAGCTGTCTGAATCTTACACTGTTTCTCCATCCATCCTAAGGATGCATGGCCCTGTCTCAATCAATCCATGCTGAAAATCACAGTGCTCTCTTAAATATGTCCTAGCAAAAGCCTAAAGGATCTATGCCTAACATCTTCCCTTGAAAAACAGATGTGATTAGGTGTTTGGGTTTGGAGAGGCTTTCTTTACAGCACTCAAATTAGAACTGGCAATTAAGGAACAACAAGGAAGAGAATGTTGACTGTTCAAATTGTCAATATATGTGAACGATCTGCTTTGAGTAACCATTGACATGGAAAATTATACCACCAGAGAATGGCAAGGTGGTAGTACTAATGTGAACTCTTCACAGCTGTAGTATGCTGGCTTAAAGGGAGTTTAGAAGATCATTGGCTTTGAATGTTGGATGTGCTCCTTCTCCATGGCTCAAGTTACAAAATAGTGTTAATAACAGAACCTACCTCATGGAGCAGGTCTGAAGATTCGATGAGTTAAAACCCAAAGCATTCTGAACAATGCCTGGCGTATGGTAACGCTAAGCAAATGTGAGCTGTCACTATTTAAGTGTCAAAAACCTAAATGTGAATCCACAATACTTGAATTATTAGAAAAACTGAAACAAACTATCTTAGAAGGATTGCTGTTCCCTAATTTTCCCCATTAATTTAATTCGTGAATCGATAATGACTTGGAGTCCTAGAAATGTCCCAAATCCCAAACCTACTCAGCATAAACAACTGTGGATCAGTGTTTTGTTAACCTGAGAAAAAGTTTTTCTGGAAGTGAGATATACTCAACGTTTTACCAAAAAGCCAATTAACCTTTTAAAAATGTTACATGATCAAATCACAGCACCATATTTTAATTTCTTAGTGACCTCAACTCAATTTTGATTCGTTAACTATGGATCTTTTGATATTTTTCCCTTTGACTTAGTCTTCTCAATCTTTTTCTGTTTCTGAAGTAAAAATATTCTATTATAGAATTTTTAACACTGCAAAAAGTTACTGTTTTTAAAGGGTAATGTTGCCTAGTAACCTATAAATTCTAAGATAATTATGTATGTAATCATTCTTTTAAAATTATGCTATCCAAACAAGATATGCTCATTTACTCTTAAAATCTTAGCATAAAAATATTGCAAAGTGTTTGCAAAGAAAGTGGACATCAAATATTAGTTTATCACTTCAAAAGCTAAAAGATAATATTTTGGAGGCTTTCTTTTTATATATACAAGACACATTAATCCATTAAATTTGAGGATGTACAAAAACTAAAAAGCAAAACAAAAAACAAAACAAAGCAAAAAAAAAAATAACCACTTCCACTAATTCACCTAACAATGCTTTTCATATTTGTGATGATCGCTTTGTTGTTACTTCATTTTTCTGACCAATAAAAGAGCAGACTTAGCACTGTTGGGCTGATAAATATTTGGGGGATTCCCGCTCCTGCCTTACCCATACACCACAGGGTGAACAGAAAGAAGTAAAGGAAAGGCAGGGCCCACAGCAAAATTTCGTACTCTTCAATGCAAGAGGAAGGAGAAGGAGGAGGGAGAAAAGAGCGATGAATTCGAAGCCTGTAATACATGCAAGGTGAGGATAGTGTGGGCAAGGACAGATGTGAAGCTGAGGCATAGAGCAGGCTGCTAGGGTGGGGGGCTGCAGAATCCCCCAACATTCCATTCTCTTTCTGATGATATTTCCAGGCTGAGAAGCCCTCTTAGAAGATGGGACTGGGAGAAGAGGGTCGGAGCCTCAGCTGGTCCCCGGCTGTGGCTGTTGTGGGCAGACTTGTTGGGCTAGGGCTTCTGTGGAATGGAGCTGGTTGCCCACTGCCCATCTGGCCATCCTGCTGCAGATGACAGTGAAGGATCTGGGAGCGCAGTTGATGATGTGCATAAAGGGGTCAACTGTGACCGAATTGATGCCCCCCACTTCCTAGGTCTGATGGCCACTTAAAGGAGGCAGCAGAAGAACTGAAAAAAAAAACCACATTTCTCAAAGGATTGCTGGATTTTGTAGTACACAGAACCCAAGATATCTGGCACACCCATTACTGGAGGTGACTGACACACCAGTGTTGTATCCCTAAGTCCCATATCCACTCAGCTGTTGGAAAGGGGTGGCCAGTGCATTCACACTGACATTCACGCCATGCTGCTTGGAAGAGGTGGGAGCCACAGGGAGCACAGCTAGTCTATACTTCAAGGTGCTGGGAGGAGGAGTCCCTGTGTAGTACGGCAGGCTGGTACAACTGTAGCCAGGAAGCAGTGCTGGGTTCAATAATGTCAGTCAAGTAGTGCTGTGAGTTTGTGTCTGGTTCTGTTGGAGTTGGGCAGAGGTTGTGGCCAGAGCTGGTGAGGAGGAATCCCCATGGCCAAGCTCTGTGGTCACCAGAATAAGGGCTGCTGGCCAGGCTATCATCCTTCTGTCAGTGGAGTGGCGGGTGTGGGAAATGGGAGGCTGTAATAATCCAGTAAACACCTTGTCTGAAACATTTGCAAGTCACTATAACCATGCACTTGTGGTAGGTAGGCATGTAACAGCTCCGGAGCCATAATATATGGATTAAGCAATGGCAGGACCCAAAAGGGGAGTTGGGAGGAACTTTTCCTGAAGCTATAGCAACTGAGCTTCAAGTTGAGAGTGTGATGGGAGAATCAGTGTTGATTGCTGGTTATTTTAATAAGGAAGCTGCAGATATCGTTTCACTGAGAAAGGGGATACTAGAAATGGAAGGTGAGTCAGCTTTCACTGCAAAGCCTGTAGCATCTTCAACACATTGTGTGGTCTGTAACTGTGTATCCTGCACAGAACTGAAGCCATTCTTTGCCTGAGTCAGGTCCTTTTGAGGGTGATGAAGAGATGGAGCTGAGGTACGGCCAAGTCTGTGTAGATCTCTGTTCATAGAGAAGGCCCCGAGCTGTTTTGGGAGGTATAGGCTGTTGACTGAATTGGGCTATTCTGATAACCAGACTCTTGACTCTGGTTAGATGAAATCGTAAATGAAACTCCACTGGCCATGTGGGTATGCAGCCTGCTTGAAGCCTGGATTAAAGAGGCACTTGTGGTGGGGGTGGACTCAATCAGAAAGGACAAGCTCTGACATAAAGTACACGCCCCAAACTGCAATTACTCCTGAGATACCTGCTGAGCTAGGCATGTCCATAGCCTGAGAAGGAATCTTAGAAGTCAAGAAAGCTTCTTAATTCTTCTGTTGCAGTTTCTGCTGAGCCAACTGAGGGCTGGAAGACTGGTTGTCTGAAGACCTAGGAGACATCTACGGTGCTGAGATGGATTTGGTTAGCAGAGGTGAAGAAGGGGTGGAGGAGCAGCTGTGGAGGTAGAAACTGCAGGCGGCTTCTCCTGAAAGAACACCTGCATCATGGTTGAAGATGGGGCAAAAGCCTGGCTCTTGGTAAAGGGGCTGTGTACTGTTGAATCATTTGGGGTTTTTCAAATCATACCACACCAGTGACGGGGACTGTGTTGCTGAGCCTATGTCCCAAGAGGAGGTGGTGATGTTTCAAGGCTGAGAATGTCAAGCTGTCAACTGAGCCAGTGGCTGAGCAGTTCTGAACTGCTCCAAGAACTGGGGACCCATGGTACTGCCACCTTTACCCTCTCTGATGTCACCAAATCCCTTCTCTAACACGCTTACCATACTGTGCTGGGAACACATGTTCTCTGAAGCAGGCTGGGAAATAGGATACAGGCCGCTTCGAGTTACTGAACACTAGAGCTTGAACCAGGGAAACAACCCAAGATGGATTCAGATTAAATGAATTGTTCTCCATTGAAGATGGTGTCTTTCCCTCAAAGTCAGCTATCTGATTAGCAGGGATTGTCATGTTGTCCACAGGCAGAGGCACTGAAGACACATTCGAGGCAGTGAATATCTTGGACTCAGGAAGATCTTCAGTTCCCCACTCCTGTGTTCAGCCCTCCATGCACTCATCCCACCATCTGACTCAAAGTGGTCAGTATTGTTCCATGCATTGCTGCTACTATTGCTATAGTTATCACCAGCACCGACTGGCTGGGTTAAAAGTTCCCATTGTTTGAGCAGAAAACCTTCCTCTCCACCTCCCAGAGCCTCCTCTGCCATGGCCATGTCCTCTCCTGCCTTGTTCTGTGAAGGTCCACTCTTGGTGCCATTCAATCCATTTTCCTGACCCCACGCCACAGCTGGTTTTGATGCAGCCCCACGCACACACTCTTGTCCACGGGCACACTTCTCCTCCATCTCGGTGGGCAGCCATGTTGTTACTATAGTCTCTGTCCCGTTCTCGATTTTCTTTGCCTTCTTTATTGGATTCCATCTGGCCACCATCCTTCTATCCTGAGTCTCCTTTCTTCTTCCTGACCACCTCCCAAGAGTGAGTGTCTGTATTTCCTCCCAGCAGAACATTGATTGCTCTGTTGACATCTCCACTGCAGTCAGGCAAAGCTATTACACATTCATCCTGGTTCTTGCCTGTGTTATTAATCAACCGTTTCACCTTCTCTTCAAAGTCTGCATCATTATGGTCTAAAAACATCAGTACGAACTGAATTTGTTCCACAGTGGCCTGCAGCTGCTGCTTGTGCTGTGTCTGATTTTGGTGTTGAGGTTGTTGCTAGTTTCTCTGGGCGTGATTATACTCTACATGGTGACATCATGTAGAGTAGACACAAATAACAGTATTTACAAGGCAGAATACTGTTTCCTTGATGTTAGAACAAGCTGACTACTCTGTGGATAAATTCTTTACCAGAATGTGTCAATAGGGTGCATGGGACTTTGTGTTTTGACGTGGTCATTAATAATTAAGAATTTCCAAAAAACAAACAAACAAAAACAAACTTCAAAAGTTTGGTCAGGGATTTAGCTCAGTGGCATAAGCTCACATTCCCTGGCCCTGTCATGCTGCCACCGCCCCCGCCGCCACCACTCAATAGATAACTTTTTAACAAAATTTTGAGAAAGCAGCTGCCTGTGTCCTTTTTTTGAACAAAGTAGAGAATAAATGAATATTACCTCTTTTAAGTTAGTAACTCTCCAACTATGAGCTTATTTTTCAAACTTTCCAAAAGTCACAATCTTTTATCTCTTTTGATCATGCCTCAATTTATATATAATCTTGGGATAAGTCAGTATATTTTTCTGCTCATAGATAAATAGAATTTAAACATATCTATATATTTTAAATTATAATTTAGTGAAATGTAAAAGAAAGACATTTTCCCCTTTTATGATTTTTGACCCATTCCATGATTTCAGGAACACAGTCTGAGTGGGTACTGGAGAGAGTAATAAATCATGGCCAGCAAAGAATAGTGTCTGGGCAAAACAAATTTAAAAATGAATTTCAATAATAAAAGTTGAAAAACAGCTGATAGAAACAGATGCAGCCTTTGTTTTGTATGAACCTCACATTTTGTAACATGGCAAAAATCGAGGATGAATTGGACTCCATTCAACTCTACGCCTTTGGCATGGAATACTAAAGTAACCACACATTCGTAGAAAAAAGTCAATGAAATATAATTTTTGCATTTATGAAACAATTATGGCTTATGCTTCTTTAAGTATGGAATTTATTATATCTTCCTTAAAAAGATGTTTGAATGAAATTGATTTAGAATTTTAAAAGAAAACAGAGAATATGAAAAGTGGGTTAATTTTGTGCCCATGGTATTTGAAGCAATAATATAACCAAATAAATTATATCTTCATTTTGATAAATTTTTTTAAAACATAAAAGTCTGGATATGGTCTGCTGTCAAATAAATTTTTCTTGTTTTAAAGTATTTTTCCAAAATACCATTCAGTGTAGCCATGTTTAGGTTTTTAAAAAATTTCAGTCTCTCTGTTGGTGCCAGGAACCTATTTTCCACGATCTTTTCATTGCACTGATCCCCAAATGCTTACAGATCTTACAGCTTGCAGTAGTCTGTCTAACTTCAGCTTTGAGCATAGTGCTGTTTTTGTGGATTTATAAAAGATTTAGAGATTCTAAATTTCAGATTTACTCTCTAAAAACGGAGGGCTTGGGAACATAGCCTCTTAGGTAAGTCTTTTGTGTGGGCTCAACAGACTCAGAATAAATTAAACTGCACCAGGATTTCTGTTCCCATCACACATGGTGATCTCATGTAAATTACCTCTCATTGATTATCCCCAACAATGATTCCACTATTTTATTTGCTTCAATTAAGCAAACTTTTTGAAAGACCATTGGGAACTTTAGCATTGAATTTCTAAAGAACTCAAAGCAGCAGCCCATCTTTAATTACATAATATCTATTTAGAGTATGTGGTGTAATTGCTGAGTGAAAAAAAAAAATTAACCACAGATTTCTGGCCTAATCATGGAACCTTTAGGGAAAGATACTCGTGATGGGTCCAAAAAGAAAAGGAACATGAAAGAAAAGAAGAAAGAAGAAAGAAGAAAGAAAGAAAGAAGAAAGAAAGAAAGAAAGAAAGAGAGGAAGGAAGGAAGGAAGGAAGGAAGGAAGAAAGAAAGAAAGAAAGAAAGAAAGAAAGAAAGAAAGAAAGAAAGAAAGGAAATGATTGTATTTGAAACTTTGGGCAGGACAAAAAAAAGAATATGATTTTGCTCAATAGAAAAAGAAATAATATGGTTTTCAGGTAACTCAGTTGAACTGTACATAAGATACAATTGAACCCTCTATAACTTATTCATTATATTACATAATTTAATCATTACATAATTAGATGCAAAGTACATTTTTTTGTGCCTACTTATTTAAAAAAAACTCAGCAGGTCTTATTTATGGGAGCTGAAATTTAAATCTGTAAATGAGTTAGAACAATTTAAGTACTATCTTATTACTTGCAAGGAAGGATGAAATGATAAAATGCATTTTGTAAAATGTAAACCTGGCATTCCCTAAAACTATTCCTTTTTCAGTTTCTGAATTTTGTCCTGGGTTAATCAGTCTTTCTTTCTTTCTTTCTTTCTTTCTTTCTTTCTTTCTTTCTTTCTTTCTTTCTTCTCTTTCTTTCTTCTCTTTCTTTTTCTGATGTCATAGCAGTAATATTTCCTTGTTTCTTCTCTTCCTTCTCCCTTTTTTTCAGTACTAAGAATTGAACCCAGGGTCTCCTTCATGCTCAACAAACACTTTATCACTTTTACCAGTCCTTTAACACATTTATTTTGAGACAGTCCTTTAACACTTTTATTTTGTTAAATTGCTCAGGCTGACCTGCAACTCTGTTTTCATTATGAGCTACCTTAACTGCTTTCTGGAGCTAAGCAGGGAATGATTGAATAAATGAATGAAAACAAGCAAACTCTAGCTAATATGCAGGTCCTGTGAAGATAGTTGGGGTGCCCTCAAATGAAAAAGATTCAAATATGCTTTCCTAAAAGCAACTGTTGCTTTCCAAACTCTACCCATGTGTGAGCTCACCTTTATAGTAGAAATAAAGTAAAATAGCATAGGAACCTTAAATAGAGATTGTGTTGAGATCCTGAGTGGACACAACATTTAATATTGTTATTTCTTGATAAAAGAGAAGAGGAGTCCCCTTGTTGCCTCTACTGGCCACATTGTGTCTACTGCGTGAGAATATTGATTTTTGTGTATCTTGCCTTTGTGGTTATTTTCACTTCTTGAGATGGAGGGAGGAAGAATACTTTATTCAGGAGATACTTATAATTTTTGCTATTTCCCATATTACTTTTCACCTCCTTCAGTATAGTTTATATTTACCAGTCACAGATGAAGGGTTGATAAGTGTTAAGGTTTGAAACTCATGTTGAAATGGAATTGCCACTGTCGTAGTACTATCACATGGGACCTGAAGAGGTGATTAGGCTAAGAGACCTCTGCCCTCGTCAGTGAACTGATGTCCCTACTTGCACAATGAGTTCTCCATGAAAGAATGAGAATGGACCACATTTGTGTTTCTTTTTGTCCTTCTTGATGTGGGAGGATGGAGCAAGAAGGTCCTCACTAGAGGCATGTCCCTTAATATTGGACTTCCAAAACTGTGAGAGAATAATTTACCTTCATTATAAACTTGCTGGCCTGTGATCTTCTGTTATAGCAGCAGAAAGTGGACTATAGCAGTAGCCAAAGTCTGTATCAGGAATGTACAGCTGTCATGGAGAGGGTGGATCTGGGGAATACGGGGTGAAGGAAGGAAGATCTGAATGATGTAGCAATGATCAGCATAGGAGAATGCTGCCTACAGCCCAAGGGGTGTTTACCCTCTGAGCAGAAAGCAGTGGGAGGAAGAGCTAGAGAGACTGCAGACAGAAGTAGCTATGTCTAACTCAGGATTTACAAAATCCACAAACAGAAAATTAAAATTTTGATGATGTAATGCAGTTAAAGTTTGTTGTCAACTTTTCTTAGAAAATTACTAGATATTTAAACTCTGTGGGATCTGTATAGCACTGAAGATTGGAAAATACATCCAGAAAACTTACATCTACTCACCCATAATTCTGGAAACAATGATTTTTCTATTAATGTTACTTTGAGTAAACGTAAGTATTTTATTTACTTTAGATTTATCTATTGCTTAAAAAATAAACCGATATCCAAATACATTTCTTAGTGTAACTTCTTATATATTATTTGTATATTTATAATACAGAGTTACTCCAGTCAATAGTGTATGTATAACGGGTAAACATTTTAGTGTGACAATACATTGCTGTCAGTTATGTCTTTTCTTTTAAGAGCTTTAGTTTTCAACTCACTACAAAATAAATTCAGGCTTGCATTTCCTGATAAACCATGAAGAAAACTTAAATACAGATACCAACTCAAAACACTAGTGACATGACTGCAAAAAAATTCATCCACTTTCAAATGTTCTCTTAATATTTCTTTAACAGTAAAATTGAAATGAAACTTTGCATCATAGTGACACCCTCTTTGAGTCAAATTCTGCAGGCAATATTGGTAATCTTTCCAGATCCTGCTTGAACTATGATAAATCAAGTAACTTTTTAAAAAAATCAAAATGAAAACTAAGCAATAGGAAAGTCCTGTATGTATCCCTTCTGAAATTCTGTGAAAGAATTATTTAGAAACACCCTTCATCGTTATATAGGAATGGGCATGGAGGAGGAATTCTAAAAACATTACACAGGAAGTGCCAATGCATCACAATTTTTGCTCAGCGATGGTCATTTCTAACAAACAGAGCAGTATGGGAGTAGAATCTTACTTAACTCTACAGTTCCTAATGTGACTTTTGCACAGAAGGTATGCAATAAATATTCTCAAACTCTACTATAAATATTTCATGTTTCCTGAGTACCTATTTATCCTAACATTGACAAGGATGATCATGTTAAAGGTTATTGATTACTTACATTGAAACAAATGGATCCTTCAAAGAAAGTTGTAGGACCACAGCTGTGTGTTATCTGTAAACATATGTGTGCCAGGTATGCGAGCATACATGCAGAATGTCCAGGCTCTGAAGGCTGTGCTATAGGAGATAAATCTTATGGGCCTGGGCCCTTGAAAGCAGTATGTCTTTAACTTTCATATATATGCATATATCACTGAGAGCTTATTAAGTTGTAGCTTTGATTCAAGTTCATGGGTGATGCCCAGTGCTGAAGACCATACTTTGGCCAACACACAGGAAGCAGACTGACAGATCATGAAAACTAGCAGCTGTAACTAATGACTGGAACCTAACTGGTCTATAGTTATCCTGGCCATCCTCAAACACAACCTGCCGCACCATCAGGTACCATCTACTACCACGAGACACTGAGGTCCGGTCAGGTCTGTCTCTGCATAGCAGTTGACAAGTATCTGTGGGCCACCTGCTATGACGCTGTTACTTGGATGGTAAAACTGGAGACATGCCAAGTGTAAGGTATGCTTCCTTCCTGCAGAGTATTTATGGTGAGTCAGGACTGTGTGCATTCACACACTAAGCAAATGAAATGCGAATACAACCGGAAGACAAGTAGATGCTAAACTCTGTATTACAGATGTACACTCTCCAGGGTTCAGAGCAGGGCAAATCACAGCGACCTAGGAGGTTGCTGATGTGCCTTTTTCTTGGATTAGATAGTCATTAAACAGAACCTGAAATAATGTAAGTGACAAGCATTTATCTGAATGCTTCGGGAAATCAACTGGGAAGGAGAAGAGTGAGAAATAGAAGAGAAGCAGCTCAGAATATACCTGGGGAAATTCTGGGAAAAGCTCATCTTACTTGAAGGGTAAGAGAATTAGAGTATTAACACACCAACTCTCATCATTGATTGAAAGAGTTAAGGGGAAGCAGGTAAGAACTGATGCTTCACCTACATACTGTCCTGTATATTAGCAGAAAGCCAAAGGGAAATGCAGATGCTGGCAGGAGGGAAGAGCTTACTTTCACTGAATCCATTTAAGTCTGAGGGCTGTGGAAAGGCAAGGGCTGCTGCTATAGTCTTAAAGAGCAATAGAATTTGAACTGGAACTAGCATCTATTTCATGCTTCTCAACCTGCCCGCTGCCAATGCTCAGTTGTACTTACTGGATTAACTCACAGCTACAAAGGGCACCCACCAAGTGATGGATTTCTGCTTTCCTTAGTGGAGACATGTGCCTACCTCCCTCACAGACACGTAAGATTTGATAAGAGGAAATTCACCTGTGTCGAGGTTCCAGCCCGAGATGATGCTGATCAATCAGACACCCTTTGGAGCAGTGCTGGTCAGACTTGCCAAGCCATGCTGACTCACAGGAGAATTAAGTGTCCCCTGTGGATTGGGTCAGTTGGACCAAAGTACAGTTGATAATTACACGATATGGTTGAAAATTGCTGCAACATGTAACTTTTGTAACCATAACTTACTGCTCTACATTTGCAACTATTTGTGGGCACTGTTTGTCCTTTCACTGGCTTTTGAGTTTCCTGGGAACTCTGAGGTATGTAAGATTAGATTATTTGTCCGCACTATGGAGGGAAATAGATCTCTTGGACAAAGTTGAGACAAGGGAGAAAACAGACAGTGTCTGCTAATGAAAGAGGAATATCCATACTGTGAATATCCAGTGGGCCCCAGTCCACTGCCCAACCTCCCCCGCTTCTACTATTCATCCTCTGCTCCAGGTACTTGAAATTCTTCAGGGTTACAGGGCCTTCCTACCAGCTGATTTACACCATGCATGTATGCATCCCTGTGGTTACTGTCTTCCTCTTCCCCATATGATCGTATCATCCTGCAAGCTAAATTCATAACGTTCTCCCCCACTCCCTCCTGCAGGGTTAGTTTTGTCTGTCTTGGATCCAGTTTAAAATTGAGCAACAGCAAGTATCGAATTAAATTCCAGTTGTCTATTTGTACATCCCCCTCTTTTCTCCAGTCCCTGTGAGCTCCTCGAAGGCAGGGACCACGTCTTTCTCTGTCAGTCAGCACTAGATCTCGAACGCAGAAACAATCAGCAACTTAGCCCAGTATCATCAAGGGAGGGCAGATAAGGAATGTCAGCACTCTTCTATGAAAGTGTATTTTTATACACACTTGACATTGTTTTGGTTTAGCACTTTGTTAGAGATTTACTGTTAGTTAATATGGAATCTTTTTACAATATAAAACAATAGAGTTCATTTTAGAAAAACTTTTCCCCAATTCATGACCTTGTTGTAGTATTAAAAGTCAATTGGAACCAACCAAAGCTTGAGAAAATGGATCCCCGAAGTTCTGGAGCCTACCAAAGGAGTAACTAAATTCACCATCCTTGGGGAGATTGTGATCCCAAAGTCATAGGTTCTTTCTTTGGTACCCAGATTCTTTAATCGTGATTTGCAAGTTAAAGGTGTAAATCATTCATCCAGCTCCCATGTGGCAGGATGTTTTTCAACAGTCAGGATGAGGCCTCCAGTGTGGTTCTCAGGTACCTTTGTCATTCTTTTCCTTTTCCTCCTGAAAGTGTTTTTGTAGGCCTGCAGAACGTCACAGAAATGTGACCTGGGTAAGATTTGTGTCTCTTTTTTTACTTGAAAAGTAAGCCCAAAGAGGATGTAATAAACACATCCTGGTGCCTGGTCAGCATATTCTTGCCAGTTAGAAAAACAAGACAGAGGGCACAGGATTTAACACCCATGATGGCAGTGACTGTGCCCCGGGCATGGCATTCGATCTTCACAGGTGCAGGCCAGCAGCCTCCAAGGGAAAGCAGGCGGCTGTCGCATCCTTCCGCGTGCTATGAGATCATCAGCACAGCGCTTTAAAGCATCCTGTCTCTTTCTACCACACATGTCTGCTGCCTTGTATGACTGGCACGAGTCTCACACATGCTAATGGGATGCACACTTCATGCTGGGGTCTGCCTTCTAATGAGATCACATCCTAAGGAAAATGTGACTGCTACACTAAATTGATTTCCACTCATTTATCTGAGATTTACGTCCAGGAACAGAACATAGGAATTCAAGTCAGTGTCTTTGAAAACAAACAAACAGACAGAACAAATAAACAAACAAAAACCCAAGCCATTCATAAAGGGATTTTTCCAGAGATGAATTCAAGTCAGTCTCTCTGAAAACAAACAAACAAACCAAACAAACAAACAAACAAACAAAAACCAGAGCCATTCCTTGAGAGATTTTTTTTCTGGATTGTCCCATGTTTGGAAGGAAGAGTATAATTACTACAACAGCCTAACCAGTGGACTGAGACCCCATGTGTGTCTGAAAGAGTTTAATGTGGGGAGTTTTATTTGTTTAATGGAACAAATAAAACTCTCTAAAACTGGAATGAACATCCTGTTTCAGTCCTCAGTGGACAAGAAATGTCACCCTACCTTGGGTTTAATTTAAACCACTTCAGATTTAGTGAAGAGAGTTTTTTAAAAATAAAAATTCCTATAAATTTATTTGAGCTGTTTTTATAGGTAGGGAGCGGGGGACCCCCTGCCTTTTAAGGAAAGCAGTGAACTTGCAGTGCCTCAAGGATACAAAGCCCATATAAAATTGTTAAATTTATGAAATGTGGTTTCATCATTTTTATTGCTTATTCCTCCTAGGATATGATGGTCCACACTAAAAATATCAATATAAAGCAGACAAGCATTACACCTTGGGAAAGTACTTACTTGCTAGAGGAGGAGAATAGGTAGCCGGTTTTGCCTTCCACTTTTGAGGTAATGCGATGCGGTCTGTGCTTTGTTCCAGTTCTATCTGCTGTCACTGTGACTTGTCCCACATACACTTACCCATTCAGCCACCTTCCCGGGTGCTTCCCTGGCAAGCCATTTACTTAGTCACTGTCTTCTCTAATTTCAGTCTGTGAGATTGAAATTTCAGCCTATCTACAAATAAATGCAAAGAAGGACCTGGGCAACACCAAGTAAAGAAATAAGGTGCTAACATAGATTGGATGTTTACTGCTTGATGAACACTATCCAAACACAGTCTAACCCGCTAAATCCTCACAGCCAATATATGATATGGATAGTACTGGTATTCCCATTTTTTTTGTTGTTGCTATGCCCATTTTGCAAATGAGAAGATTGAGTCAAGAGGTGTAATGAGATTTGCCTCTGGCCACATAGCTAGAAAGTGGTTGATTTAGGATTGAAACCAAGGCGTCTGACTGCAGAGCTCATTCTACTGGACACCATGTTCTACTTACGGGAAGCAAGTACATTCACGAGGTGGATTCTAGGTAGTAATCACTGCTAAGTCTACCAGGGTGATTGTTCTTCTTGGAGCTGTACTTCAACCAATTTTCTGACTACTGAGGCATCATGTGTGGAAACTTCTTTTTATGATCCACTCAGAATCGGCTTTCACGTAGGTCACCTACCAAAGAGCCAGGATCCCTACTGCCCTCATTATTTGCCTATAAAAGCTAAGAATCACATGGGTTCTCAAGTATAGTATCCTCTTTATACTAGTATTTTCTTTCCTTCTATCTCTTTTTCAATTAAGTTTATTTTTGATTGGCATACAATGTTTGCACCTGTATATGAAGTACTGAGTGATGTTTTGATTCTTCTCTTTTCTCTAAGGTTGTAATTACATTCTTAGAATTAGATAAAGACTTGATCAAAGTGTCAAATGAGAATCCAACCTTTACATTTTTAATTAACAGCCCTCCTGAGTGATCATTCATGGCCACAAACAAATTCAGTTGGATATAACAGAATTTCTTTCCTCAGAGACTCATGGAGGAGAAACAGACATGGACCAGGGATTTTGCCCAGCACACAGGGGTCAGGGATTTTGCCCAGCAGGGATTTTGCCCAGGGGCCAGGGATTTTGCCCAGCAGCAGGGATTTTGCCCAGCAGCACAGCACCTGCCTGGCAAGTGTGAGGATGTGAGTTTGATCCCTGGTACCAAAATAATTTAAAAAATAAAGTAAAATAGAAAATAAAACATGGCACAGCTAATGTGACATTTGTTGTGCAGCCTGAGTGTGGAGGGAGTACAGACTGGAGGTAACTCAATCTGTCTAAAGAAGACAAAGTAACTCACACAGGAGGGAACATCTGAGCTGGGTCAGGAAAGATAAATAGAAGGAGGCAAAGGATTATCCAGGCTGGGAAATGGTTGTGAAGATCAGGATGCACTGGGCATTCAGAGAGGGAAGTAAAATCCCTTGGAGACAGAACATGGGGGATAGGTTAGACTAGACAGGGAAGAGCTGAAACTAGAGAAGGAGGTTGGACCAGGCCAAGAAACATGATAGCAGCCCATAGACTGTGAGTGTGTTTACAGAAGTTCAAGTGCAAGGAACTGGGATCACACATCTTTAGGAAGAAATTTAGTAACTCCATGAAAGATGCCTTGGAGTAGGAAAGAAACACCTTTTCTCACTGACCCTCTCCAGCTAGGCAAGTTTATTATACTGGTGTTGCTGCTGTTTTGTTGTCAAAATACATCAAATACTTATTATATGCCAGGTACTGCACTCGTGCTTTCTATAAATCATCGGGAGGGATGTTTGGGGAGAAACCCATAAGAGCTTTTAAGAAGTAATTTCTGATGTTGTCTGAGAGGAACCCACTGCAGTCTATTTATTTGAGAAAGACAAGAAAAACCCACATATTCTCATTATGATTAGGAGATACTTAACAAAATGCTATTTCTTATTTATAACTTAGCTTCAGCTGTGCATTTTAAGGGAGTAGGGTAAATCCTAGAAGATGAAGAATTGAACTTGCCCCATACTGGCAGTGATTCATTGGTTGCCCCCAAAGCATATTCCTCTACCCTTTGAACCTTTGAGTTCACCCATTCATCCCGCAGATGTAATTTAGAAAGAAGCACACACTCAGAAATGGTCTATGAGTCGTTACTTGGCATCCCATAGCGACACAAGCACTACCTAGCTATGAAACATAGCTTCGTTTAAATTCAGACAAAAAAGATCTTGGAGTTAATTTGGGGGACAGAAAAAAACAAGGTTTGCAGGATTTTTTGTTTGTTTGTTTCATATATACAACTTTCCTCTGCTGATGAATACAGGTGGAAAAATTATGATACTGTTGCCAAACTGTTAACAACAGTTTGCCCATCTAGCTGAGTTCTCATCTGAAAGACAGTCACACCCCTTTCTAATGACCAGTAGCCAGGCCTGCAGCTCTTGTACCTGGTTTCTGCAACACAGGTGGTGAGGCCTAAACTAACTAATAACTTGCATATTTCCAGATTGGTTCTACGCCCATGGATATCTCTGGGCTGATGATTGGATACTTTCAGGAGTCTTCCCTCTGCCTAACAACCAAACCATCAGGATTGTAGGAAGACATGAAGCAAAGGCAGGATCTAACAGTAAGCTCCCATTAGACCCAAACTGTATGTTTTAAAATATAGAACAAGGTCTTGAAGTTGGATTGGCCCCGTGTTCAATTCCCAGCACTGAAAAAAATTCTTAAGTTAAAAGAAGAATGCTTGAATGATAAGATTTTAGGCATTAGAAATAAATAAGGTCATTATTTTTAAGCAAAGAAGCCTGCTGAACCTTTGTAAGTAATTTATTAGAATGATTCTAAATGAAATAGAATAATGGAATCAAAGTATATCAGAGTCAGAAGAGAGGTAAACCAGCATAAAACCATTATTTTTGAGGAGAGAGAGAGACAGAGACAGAGACAGAGAGAGACAGAGAGACAGAGAGACAGGGAGGGGGAGAGAGAGAGAGAGAGAACGAACTAGAGAAATAAAATGCCTTGACCAGCTGTCCAGAGACTGTTGTTTGTCTGTCATTCCTTCTGTCCTTCTTTCTTGATTACTTGGGCATTTAGTCACTTGAATGCACACTATGTGTTTCAGCCTCTCTTGCAGCTAGATGTGCTCATGTTCAGCTTTTATTTATTTTGTAAACCAAATTTACTTTTGTCTGGAAGGGTTTTTCTCTCCTTTCCTGTTTCTTCTAGCGATTCTTACTTGATGGATAGAGACAGGAGCCATCTTGGACAGTGAGGTGAAGTCTCTGTACTCTGAACGTTCTGAGGGATGGTACAGCAGTGAGCTAGGAGTCTGGGTCTCTGAGACATGGAGTTGTAGACTGCCATCTCAATATCAACTCTTAGGGAAACTGAGGCCTGTCTTGTTTAAATCACTGGTATTTTGGATTTTGGTGCCACTCTCAGCCATCCCAGTTTCCCCTGCTATGTCAGCAGTCTAGAAAATTATCACACTGATTAGCAGTGGATATAGGGGGGAGGGAAGGACAGGTAATAGGCAAGATGTGATTCAAAATCTAAGCACAAAAACACTTTAAATATTCTGTGTCGGAGGTTCCCAAATGCTGATCTATCAATAACCACAGAAGAATGATACTGGCAGATGTTCCCATACATGTAGGTTCCTGGGTCCCTTTCATGGAGAGTTTGATTTAGTAGCCATTCTAGAGGGGCCCAGAGATTGGACTCACATGTAAGTCCTAATTCCTGTATTTAAATAGAGTACATTTAATCTACAATTGTTCTCTCTTTCACTCCCTCTCTGTCTTGGTGTGTGTGTGTTCATATGTGTGCATGCAGCATGTGTGTGTATGTGTTCATATGTGTGCATGCATGTGTGTGTGCATGCATGTGTGTGTGTGTGTGTTCATGTGTGTGCATGCATGTGCCTAGAAAATTTTGTTTTGGGAAAAAGAAAACAAACAATTATGAAATGACTCACAATAAATCCTCTGTATTTGGGGGTTCTGCATCCATGTATATAACCAACCAAGGATCAATACTCAGGAAAAATTTTTTGCCTGTACTGAACATGTATAGAATTTTTGGTCACTATCTCCTAAAAATGCAGTATGACAAAGATTACATAACAATTGGTTTAAAGGTACAGGAGGATGTGTGGGATTTGTGCCAGTGCTATGCTGTTTTATGTAAGAGACTTCAGCATTTTGGACTCAGTCCTTGAGGACAACTGTGCTCCTCAGGTTATTTGGATCCACTTGTCTTTCTCCCTCCATTCACTGAGAGTCATGGGAAAGTTGCCAGCAGAACAGTCTCTTTCATTAGCCTTAGTACAGACCAACCCGCAGAGACACAGTTGCATACAGATAATATTTTTGGTTTTTCATAAATTTCACTTTTTGTGGGAAGTTTTACCTCCAGTGTGTATTGCTAGACATTAATAAATCATACGTGTGTTTGTGACAAGACAAAACAAAACAAAACCTGCCATTAAACTTCAGAGCCTTACACTTCAGAGGCTAAATATTTTGATCCTTGCAAAGATCTGCAAGGTCAGCAGATTCAGTCAAACTGCTGTCAGCTGAAGCTGGCCCAGCATCACTACAGCAGTGGGTACTCCTGGCACCAAAAGTGATAGGCAGGGGAAGCACTATCAGAAGGCTGACTGGGACAGATGCACAACATTCCTACAGCAGTGAATAGAAAGGCTTTGCACTGAGCAGGAGATCTACATCAGTGATCTCCTTTCCAAGATCCATCCTCACGTTGATGCGCATGGGCTGTGGGGGAGCTCAGTTCTCCCGCCTTCTCCTGGGAAGCAGAAATACCCTCTGCCAGGAAGGAGTCCAGGATTTTCAGGGTTTTCCACAACTCTCATCAGAAACAAAGCAAAACAGTACCAAAGATTAATTTTCAATATGAAATTTGAAAACAAATGTCAAGGATACCAAGGATCTAACTCCAACTGGGTCACTTAGTCCAGTCTAAATCTAGGTAAGTCACTTAATTTTTCTGTTTCTTTTTATCCTGTACAGAATCAAAAGATTGAACTTGATGAACTATGAAATTACATATTCATCTTTTTGAGACAGAGTCTCGCTAGGCAGTTCATACTGGCCTTGAGCTCCCTTTGTAGCCCAGCTAATCTCAAACTTGCAGCAATCCTCCTGCTTCGCCTTCCCAAGTTCTGGGATTACAGGTGTGTGCCACCATGTGCAGCTTTGGACAACTTCATATTTAATAACTAAATACATGTAAGTAGATTAATAAGCTTCTAACAATTAACAATTATTTCCTTTTATTTTAAAAAGACAAAAATCCTAACTGTTGATCTAAAATCCTCAGAAAGACATATGTTTTGTGCATATGAATGTGCATGTCTATACTCTCTGGGACCTGAACTTCTAGAAACTTTCTTAATCGCTATGAAGTCTGATGGCATCCAGTTGTTGCTGAAAGATTCCATTATGCAAATATTTAGGCTAGAACTTGTAGACACCCACAAATATTTATTACACTCTCCCGTGTAACATCATTCAGAGGGCTCAGAACATGCTGCACTGAGTCCAGGTGCTTACTAGCATGATAGCTATGGGGTCTCTTTCTTGATGGGCAGTGTCTGAGAACTACCTCCCTGCTTACTCACGATCGTCTGGAACAAATGGAACTGGGACAACCAGAAATGACATAAAGCTCTTTTAAGGGCTGTTCCTATTCTAAAGTTTTGAGGCTGCCAGAGTGCTCTCTCTGCCTTTAAACTCTCCTCCCTCCTTCCTTTCTGAACTGTTCCATAACCCTGCTACCTTGACCCAGAGTTGTCTACCCAAACGTTTGCAAGAGACATGGGAACTCTGAGAAGTTCCAGGAAAAACTGGGAGGTAAGGGAAATGGAGACAGAAAAGGTAAACTTACTTCATCCACATGCGCAACAGCTCCGTAGATCCTCACCATCTGTCCAATGAGATAGGGGAATCTCTCGCCAATCTCTTTCAGTGTTGGAAGAAAACTGCTCAAAGCCACTGGGTCATAGCCAGCTATTTCTATAAGGATGTTCAGGATGATGTCATTATGGGTTGAGTCCTTCAAATTCTTGATAAGAAAAGGAATACATTTCTGAACCACCTGCAAAAAGAAAGGAGAAGAGGAAAGAAGACAGAGAAACAAAGGGAAAAAGTAATTCAATCAGAATCAATTTGGAAAGCAAGAATTTTAAATATGAAATCTGAACCCAGTGCATTCTGGGATCATTATCCACAGTGGAGTATAATCAAATCTTCAGACTTTGGAGCCTAAAATTTACATTAAAATCTTTGGGTCTTTCAGATTTTTCTCTTATTATCTGTGTCCTATTGTTAATGAGTGCCATTTACCAAATGTTTAGATGCTGTCATTCATAAATCAGATTTTAATGTACTATGGTCTCATCAGGAATGTTACATTTCCTTTAACCACCATGAGAGCTGCAATTTGAAATACAGTATACCTAAGAGATCCTTCTTGACTTTAGTCAAAGCCCTTAAAGTGGGCAAATACTGTTTAGAAGGGTTTAGTAATAAAAATTAGAAAACTCAAAAGATCTACATTTTTAAGTTTCCATTTTGATCATGAGAATGTGAAAAGAAAATTATTAAAGCAAAATGATCTCTACCATATTCCCACAACCCTAATATGTCTTTTTTGATTGTTAATGCTTTTATGAACATAAAGATGAATGAATTCATATTAGAAAATATGATTTGTTGATGGCATAAAGTCATGATGTTGCTACACAGAAATGTGACACAATGACAATAATGGTTTTTTCTGCTAAAATACAAGAGTTAAAAAGGAAAATCTGTGGAAAATGGAACAATGAAAATAAAAGCAATTTGCTCATCTCTATTTCTTGTTTGCTTATTTTTTTTATTTGTTGTTGCCTTGCTTTTTTGATCTGTTACTGTTTTGGTAAGGAGGAGGAAAGAAGGAAGAAGGGGAAGAAAGAGAAGGAAGAGAAGGAAAAAGAGGAGAGGGAGAAGAAGGAGGAGGAAGAGACATGAAAGGAAGAGGTGGTGGAGGAGGAGGAGGTGAAGTAGGGAGACAGAGGAAATACATATGCTTGGCCACAGTCAAGTCCATAGAAAGAGAACAGAAATCATGAAGACAGTAAACCAAGCAATAGCAATTGTGTAAGTTAAACAAAAGCTGATTTTTTTTGTTGTGAATTCATATTATCTCAAAGTTTATGATGATGGTGATAGAAAAGATAGATATTCCTTGATGCTTATCACACACATGAAAGAAAAGTGCTGCTCTGGGTTTCAGATAGATGATCCTTAGATTATAAGGAATTTTATTTTCCACATACAGGGCATTTCCTTAGGCTGGTGTCTTCAGTGCTGTCTCATTGGGCACTTGCTTCATGTCTCAGAGAAAATTCAGTCTTTGCCAAAAGCAGAGCAGTTTCTGAGACAACCTAGATGGTTGTGGAGGACAAGTTGCCATAGCTACATACTCCGCCTGAGGAGTCACTGAAGGAGCCCCAAACTGCGGCATAGTTTTGCCTGACTATTAGCTGGTCAATTTCTTTCCTTTCTGCTCAGCCTTTTCCTTGCCACCAGACTCATAGCCTAAAACCCCAATCTGATCAAATTGTGTCTCTTTTAGAGATCTTCAAAGATTTCTCCTAGTCCAAGGCCAGAATCCCACTACCATGGTTTTGCAAGATCTTCACTTTTGGACATATCTATTGCCCTTACCCCATGGCCAGTGGCGTGGCACTGACCACCCACAGAGAACATAGAAACAGGTCTCAAATTTTTAGATTTTATCTTCCGTCTGGTCCACTTAACACACACAGGATCCGGGCCTAGAGTCCATACGGAGGTCCTCATCCTCCGTTCCCAAGATTCAGCAACTCTGTAAATCACTCTACTCTCCTACCTGACAAATGCATCTTTGTAACAATCTGGGATGCTTGATTTGAATTTAGATTTTGGGGCCTGTACACAGGGAGTAGAGAGAGATGAGTTCCAGCTCTCAAATCCTGTCCTACCCTTCTCTTCCTGTTTCTATCTTTGCCCTGCACTTGAATTCTTCATAGCCACCACCGAGAGATATGAAATCACATTGTTGTCATGATTTATTCTCAGGTGAGCAAATTCAGGAGCTGGGCTTGTCCACACCCTGGAAGCCTGCTTGCCATCCCTAGGAAAATACTGGGGTCCCAGTCATTTGAGCTGTGTTCAGTAGGAGATGTAATAGAGCAGGATTGGAGACACGAGTGAGGGAAGGCCAGACCAGGACTCCCTGAACCAAGTAGCCAGGGCAGGCTCAGCCTTGATGCCTGCAGCTCCTCCTGAACAATTAGCCACTTCATTTTCTGTGCTCCCATAGCAAGCTGTTGATAAGTGCAGTGTATTTTCATTGAATTTAAGTTTTTTGACTACACCTCTGCAGACCATGAGCACCCTAAAAACAATGTAGTCTGGAAATTGTGCCATAACTTAATTGGTATAACATGACATTCAGGTTCTTAAGCATAATATAAATGGTAGAATGAATGCTTCTGTGAACCTCTTAAATTACACCTCAGGCCACTTTCTTCTTCAGTTAATTTGGCTAGCAATAAGAGTTTATTAATATCTAGATATCTACAATACGACTGTTATTCTGTTCATTGACTACTTATTCCTTCTAGACTGGAAAATATTATATCTTCTGAAGATCATAGTTCTGCTCTAAAAAATTTTCCAGAACAATCTATGTATTCCTCCATCTTTCTGAGGTTCTGATATTGACCTTATTTTAAATATGAAATAGCAAAAGTGACCCCTGAGGATTGTCAGCTGGGTGATGCTCTGTTAGGTACTGCAGAATTAGCTTTGTGCACAGCAATGCTCCACACATCTGAGAGAAAATCCTAGGAAACAGTTCTCTCCGTTAGGGACCAATGGCGAAAGCATATCCCCCTGGTCTGACCACTAATCAGGAGGGCCTCACTTGCCACTTTCTGTCACTCATTTCTGTGTGCTGCCGCCAGAAGCCCATGTTTCGAGGATAATAACAGATATGTTCATACACATTGCTAAATTCTGTTCCTTTTATTGGGTAGACTATGCCATGGGTCACAGCAGCCAAGAAAATATGGACTTGATTCTCTTAGGGCCACTTGGAAAACTGACCACCCAGTCTTTTCCCATAAATAGATCCTGAGGATTCCCTGAAGGTTCTGACTGTGAGTCACTGACCATGAATTGCTTCTCTCCACTTTTTTTTTTTTTTTTAGTTTTCTGAAAAAAAGGATGTCCAGAGAGCAGTGAGGAAGGATGGAGACCCACATCCTGAGGTACACACATGTGTAGATGTTGAGGTTATGCCAATGTGGCATAGCTAGTCAGCTTTGCCTAACTGACTATTAGCTGGTCAGCTTTCTGTAGAGAAAAATGTTTTGCAGGGCCAGCTGGTGACCCCTCAGTCCTAGACCCACTTATTACTGGTCACAGGGGATGAGTAGTGAGACCTGCTTTCAAGAAAATACGAAACTGGGTGCGGTGGCACACACCTGTAATCCTTGAATTCTTGGAGGCTGAGGCAGAGGATCACAAGTTTGAGCCCAGCTTGGGCAACTCAGTGACTTGAGACCCTGTCTTTAAAAAAAAGAAGGAGAGGCTGGGGGTGTATCTCAGTGAGTGAAGGCACTAGGTTCAGTTCCCAGTTCAGTCAGTAGAGGATTTATGCAGAAACAAATACACCATTTTAATTCCAATTTCACAGGGTCAAATACTTCCCTGTAGAACTTATTTCATCTGAAATGAAATTAATGAGACTCAAGTTGCAAACTTCAGCCTGCATTTCTGATTGTTGCCACTTATTCCACTCTCTTCTCAGTAGAACCTCTCTTTGTTTCCTCCCACCCTCCCCCTGCCTGCGTGTAAGGAGCAGGTGAGAGGTGAAGCCGGCACTTCTGTGTCTCCGTGCCTGGGTCAGTACAGGTTCTAGGAGGAGCTTAAGGGGAGTAACGGACATGCTAGTAGGAGACCAGGTTGGGCAGTGCCCTTGCTACACCTTACCAACTTCCTGCCAGTGAGAATCCAGGTGTGGGTGGAGTCATTCCCACCTGCATCCCAGGCTCTTCATTTGGGGACTCACACTCAGCCTTCGCACTGGCGGAATTTGCATTCACTGTCTGCCTCACTCCATCGACTCTCCTCCTTCTCCTGTGTAGCTCACGCTCTGTCACCTCTCCTGTACTGCCTGCCGTGTCCTCTAGAAACCATTTGTTTCACAATCCACAGGCTGACCGCCTCGATATTGTAGTGTCAAAAAGATTTCATTGACTGGAATTAGGCTAGGTTTGCGTGGTATCTTGGCCTTATCTGTCTAGCTTTGGAAAGTTGCCTAAGTAGCTTCAAACTCTGTCTCTCTGTAGGAGTTTTAGGGAAAACAGTCTGATTGCAGTGACCAGAGGAAGACATGGAAATTACTTAGGTGATAAGGATGAGGCAGGTTTGAAAAGCCACTTCTCCCAGCCACTGTTTCTATCAGTTTGTGGCATTCCCAACCTTTGGCTTAAAAAAAAAATCTTTAGATTGTTTTATAAAACCAGAAGGCTTCCTGCGAGCAACAAATGAGGTAATGTCTGTAAAACACCCACATGGTCCCCGGTACGTGGTACAGGCTCAGCCACTATCAGTGCCCTTTGTGCCCTGACTCAGCCTGAGAAAACCACTCCCCTGTGGCTTCTCAGGTTGAAGCTTAGTTTCTTCTGAGACCAACAGAGGGAGAGTCGAGAAAAAGCAGGGCCCTTCTTTCCAAGGTTTTTTTTTTAAATAGGTACCAGGGATCGAACTCAAGACCACCTGCTTGCAAGGCAGGCGCTTATGCTGCTGAGCAAAATCCCCAGCCTAAGTTCTTGATCTAACTTATTATTTACTACATGTGTGATGATGGGCAAATCTAGTTCTCAGAGCATCTGTTTTAACTGATGTAAAATGGAGGGAAAAAATACATCATAGAATAATTTGCAGGATTAAATGAGATACTACATGTAAGCACAGAGCTCCTGGTGAATGATCGAGTTCTCTGAAAATCCAGGCACTAATACTAATTTACCTGTATAAGAAATATTTGAGAGGATTTCCGTATGGCTGTGCTGGCCACCGGGGCTAAGGTGGTAAACAAGATGCTTCTCATTTCTCAAGCATCTGCATCCAGTCAACGTAGTCCAGGAGAAAGACCAGGACAGACAAATTTCATTTCAGTGTGAAATTTCACTGTGGTAGAAATTGGGATGTGGGTGTTGCAGAACGTTTCTAGCTTTTTGTTTTTTTAGCTGCTGTCTAGTGGACTGCAACAGTGATCTGAGAAAGGGTGGCAGTGGGGAGGCAAAGACCTTCCAAGTAGAGAGCACAGCATAGACACAAAGGCTCAGGGCCCCAAGAGAATGCCCATCAACGGTCTTCAAACTGTCTTTTAGAGGTTATGGAGCCAGAAAGTAAACAGAGACCTGAATTTAAATGGCCTCATAGCCCTTTCCTGACTCTCTGGGCATCTGTAATTTCTGATGTAACCTCTCTGAATCCCACCTGTGGAGTATCCACACTCTTGGACCTGGCCATGTTGAGTGGGTATCCCCAAGTCCATTTTCCCTCCTTCTTTCTCTAACTGAGCTTCCTAGAGGGTGCTCTCACCTTCATGCCCAGCCTTTATCCAATGGAAAATAAGGTTATTTTCCAGAGAAAATGGCACTCCAGGTGCCTCTATGGGCTAAGTTTGGCCTTTTGGTCACTCCTCCCCTATTGTGTATATCACCTGGCCCCCACACTCTACCTTTCTAGACAGTATTGTGACCTCTGAAGATACCCATGTTCCAATCCCCAGAACCTATGAGTATGTTACTTTACATGGCAAAAGGAACTTTATAGCCATGGCTAGGTTAAGGGACTTGAGATGGAGAGATTATCCTGGTTATCTGTGGCCTCTGTGTAATCACAATGGTCCTTAAAAGATGGAGAGAGGAGAGCCAGAGCCAGAGAAAGAGTCATGATGGGAAAAGCAGAGGTTAGAGTGACGTGGACTGACACATGGAATCATGGTGGCCTCCAGGAGCCAGAAAAAGCAAGGGAACAGGTCATTCGCTGGAGTCTCCAGAGGGAATCAGCCCCACTCACCCATTGTGGTCTTCTGACCTGAAGGACTCTAAGATAATAAATTAATGTTATTTTAAGACACTAAGTTCACATTATTTTATTATAGCAGTAATAGGTAACAGATACACTGCCCAATCAGTGCTTGCTCAGTGAGTCTCCTGTTAGGTTATCCAGGGATATGTCAGCTCTGTTCCTTTTCCCAAACTCTACTGTACCATTGGCCATCTTTTCATCCTTCATCCTTTCTGAAACTGACTCTCCCATGTATGCTCTGGAATATCTTTTAACTTCTGGAGGTTCTAATACCTCCTCTCATACTTCCCATTTCTTTAATCATTTTGTGTCTTTTAAACTCTCATTATTTTCCCTGGACACCCTGAATTGGCAGCCCATTTTCACATATCTTGCTTTCCCTTCCATATGCAATCCACAGTAAATGACTATGTCCATCCAAGCCAGCCCCCCGGACACTGCCCTCCTCAGGTCACAGCAGAGCCCCAGTTGTCAAATCCAAGGTCAGTTTTCATTTCCAATCTCCTTTCTTTGTCTAGACAGTGATTCTGTTGAGCCACCTTTTGTCTTTGGAGTTCATAACACAATATTTCTGCTTTTGTGTGGGTTCTACTCTCTTTGGTCTCTTGGTCATTTATTCATCTCTTAATTAAACAAATTTTTGTTGAAGCCCTTCTACCTGCACAGAAATGTGTTAAAAATGTGATTATAAACACATGAAACTTGTGCTTTCAAGAAACTTACAGTGCATGGGAAGAGACAGATATAAAAGTAATAACACTGTTGTAAAAGCAAAAGCAAAGATGTACACTAGATACATAGCACAGGGGTTTCCAATCCCTTGTCCAAACTCCAGCCTTGCTTCTGGAAATGTTATACCTGGAGCGGCAGGAGCACTGCCTGGGATCTTGTTTAAAACAAAAACGCAAGAAAAAGAGGCAGAACCAAGAGCCCACTCCAGACTACTGAACTGCATGGGGGGAGCTCACACATTAGCCAGTGTGCTCAGTCTCATCTGAAGAATCCTATGAAGCCTGGTCTCTACTGTCCAGCACTCCCAGCCCTGCACCACCTCCAACAGAGCCTTTGCCCCTTTGCTCTGCCTGACCATAACTGCATTCATCAGGATCGGACTCTTGCTGCTACTCTCTTAATAGGACTTCATGGGACCACTTCTCCTTTCCCTTCGGTTTGTGTTTTCAAAGCACTTATCACCTTGTGTAATTGGTTAGGTTCTAGGAATGTCTACTGAGCACTATTAGACACTAGGCAAAGATCTAGGATACAGAGGAAAAGAATAAATCATTTCTTCTCAAAGGAGCTCACAGTGTACATCAGTTAATTATGTACATGGCTTCTTGTCTTTCTCTAAATAGTTTGGGTGTTGAATATCAATGCTATAGTCTTCACATTATTGTTGACTGTTTTTTCAAACAGTGGATATTGACACAATAATGAAGCACGGATGCAACCGTACTTGACACAAACTTGTGTTGATTATGTTGGTGTTCTCCAGAATTCATTTCTACTTCCTGCTTCCAGGCATCCTCTAATTTCTATCTGGGTAGCCTCAAGTTCAGGAGAGGCTGCAGGTGCACAGAGTATACTAACAGAGAGAATAACAAGAATTTTGCTGGGATGTTCATGGTGATGGTGGAAACAGAGGCCCTCACACCTGTTTGGACAGGCCAAGGAAAAAGCTTGTAGAAAATGGAAGTCAAAACCTAGAAACTCAACCTGAGAAATGGAGAGAGAATTATTTTGCCCCTATTTTTTTTTATTCCCTTGATCGAGCCACATCTGGCATTTTAATTGTTTATCCTATTCTATTAGCTACTAATTCCTTTCATTGTTTAAACCAGTGTGTTTTTAGTAATCACCAGCATCCTAATTGTTATAATCTTTCACTTGAATCTAAAGAACAACTTATATGTTATCTAGAGAGTGAGTCTTTGCTTTCACTAAACACTGATTTACTGGAAAAACAAGTCATGTGTGGGCCTTTTTCTTGGCTATATGTGGGAAACTACAGATTCCTAGAACTGCACAGCCACATTAAACTTGTATTAAACCATCCTGCCATAGGTAAAAATTTGCACTTATTGCTTTTAGTCATGGTACCTGTGAAGGTTAATCTTATGTGTCCATTTGGCTGGGTTACACCGTGCCTAGATATTTGTTTAAACATTATTTCTGGGTGTGTCTGCAAAATTTTTCTGCAGAACATTAGCATTTGAATGAGAAGACTGAGTAAAGAAGACTGCTATTTCATCAAGGGTGATAATCCTTGAAGTGCTTGAGCAGGGAAGTAAAAGGCGGAGGGAGGAAGAATTCACTCTGCCTGATTGGGCTGGAGCACTAGTATTTTGATCTCAGAATGGGTCTTACACCATTGGTGTACAGCTTTTGGGATTTAGGTCTTAAGTTAGAACTATATTACTGGCTTTCCTGAGTCTCCAGTTTGCAGCAGAAACGGATGGGGCAGATACAGTATATATCTCATAGGTACGTAAGTAGATAATAACCTTCACATAAAGATGAATGTGTGTAAAATAGAATGAGGAGACATTAATGACATACCCTGTTCATACAGTCCAGAAATGTCTGGTGAACCAGACACCAGCCCCTTACTGTGAGTCGGCACCATGTGTGGGCTGCAGAGAAGACAACCAGATCCCAGCCTCTCCTACGGTCTCAGGCTAGGAGACAAGAAGAGCCAAAGTCCCTTCACCCCTGCCCAATCCCTGCCTCCTCATTCCCATGAGCCACTGAATGATCCCAAGAAACACAGGCTGAGATGATAGCTACTGAAGTAAAATACAACTTAATGCTTGTAGTGTTTAGGGTTTCATTGACTTTGCTGGCCTAAAGCCAATAATCTTATCATCTATTCAGAGGATAACAATACAGCATCTAAGAGAGATCACCTTCTGAACATGGTAGGCATTGTTGATTCCCTATTATCTTATAAAGTCCTGCATTGTTTTCATCATTTTGTTTGGTTTGGTTTTATTCTGTTTTGTCTTGCTTGATTTTATTATATCTGATGCTTGAGAAGCTATTTCAAAGATAATAAGCTATTATGGTAGCCATTTTGGATTCACTATAATCTTGTTTTGAAGTTCTGTATTGTGTTCATTGTTTTGTTTTTATTGATTCTATTCTGTTCTTTTTTGTTTGATTTCCCTATGCCTGATGGTATAGGCAGCTATTTTGAAGACAATAAGAAGCAATGTGGTAGCTATTACTGATTTCCTATTATCTTGTTTTGAAGTCCTGTATCACTCACACTGTTTTGATTGGCTTTATTCTATTTTATTTTGCTTAGTTTTATTCTTTTTAAAATAAAAAATTATAAAGAAACCACATCTGGCTATGCGAGCCATTATCTATATAATATGCCTTTTTACCTCCAGTTGTTTCCTCTTTGCTGCTACGTGCAAAAGCCGCAGTAAATGGTACTGTTCGGGTTGTTCCAGCTGAGACATCAAGGCCAGGAGTTCTGTCAGGTGTCTGTTAATTGGCTGAGGCTGCTTTTCATACACTGAAGGCAATACCCTTAACAACATGGCATTTCCTGTTGGGGAGCAAAAAGGGAGAGGTGATGTAGCCCTGAGCAACAGAAACAATGTTCCTGTCAATCCAGTAACCTTCAACCTACATATTAACTTACAGAGGACGGCCAAGTCTGTTAAAAATAACACAGTATCTTATTCTAAAAAAAAAAAAAAAAAAATCACTTGGAGCATGATTTAAACTGATTTCATAAAAAGGAATGTTTTATGACATAATCAGCATTGTTATCTAGCGAAATTTTTTCCTGAGCAATGCACTGTGGGGAATTAGAAGTACATTTGACAATAACCAGACCACACCCTTGAGAGAGAAGGAATTCCTGATGTGAAGCAACATTTGGATGATGTGTGAATGAAAAGTAAGCGGTGCTGAAAGTGTGAACCTAAATGAAAGTGCACTGAGAAAAGATGGAGAGGAATGTATTCGCATTCCAGAGGGGTACGCAGCATTTAGATGGTGGACGTATAAACTATGCCTGATTTTTACGAATAGTTTTAAAAGTAGCAATGCGAGTCTTCATCACCTGTTCCTGCACTATTTCAAGGAAATTTTAGACTTAACTTGTTTGTCACTTGCGATTTACTCAGACATGAATGGACAACTGAATTTAAAATGGCAAAATCTCAAGAAAAGATATTATATAAACTGTAAGATCTTATCTGCAAACAACATATGGGAAACATCTGCTTATCACTTTATGGTATGGATTTTCTTTTTCTCAAAATCCTCCGAAGTCCATAAGCATGACAAGGGAATTGTTTTCTAGAGATTTCTTAGAAGAGGTTTTCTTGATCCTATTCACTTTTACTGGCTTTGTTATATAGAAGACATATACAAAATAAATTTAAAAAGCAAGAATTACACATCTGTAGACCTTAATTAAGTGTGGAGGAGTATGTTCACACATAAAAGATATTTCATGTATTACAGAAAGAAGATCAGAATTTTCTCAGTGTCAATGTTCGTATTTAGTGACATGGTGATTCCACATAAAACTGAGTGCATTTGAATAACAAAAAATAATGCAAATTGATTTTTCTATGTGCATTTCAGAAAATTAGTCTCAAATATGTCTTAGTCTCACTGTTCATAGAGTACGCAATGTTGGAAATATTCAATGTGATTTTTAAAGACATTGTGTCTAACTATTTATTTTTAAGTTTAATTTAACTTGTTTTCTGTTTGCTTTTACTGAGAGCATCTCCTTAAAGGATCAAGAATTTTTAATGCAATTTTCAATTTGTACAGAACATATTAAGTCACTGAATTTAGTCATGTGATCAACTGATGAAAAATGTTACATTTAGTGGAACAATAGTTGGAATCTGGGACAGGAAACTGGTTTATGACTTTTTTTTGGTACAACTCTCACTGAAGCCCCTGGGAGTTGTGAAGCAGAAAACCTTAGTCATTTTCAGCTGACTTGAGTTGTAATCATATAATACAAAAATAAATTTGGAAGAACATTTTGAGGCTTGAAACTGATGAAGACATCTGGGTGTAGAAATTCTATAAATTCCATTTATAAAATAATAGATTCTTTCTTATTACAAAATATTTCAAAGCATCAGACAAATATAGGTCCTAATAAAACGAATTCTGTTGTGGCCATCAACCAACTTGGTGAAAACTGCACTTCGTGCCATAATTGCTACCTATCCCATTCTTTTTCTTTTTTCCCCAGAGACACTCACATTTTAAAGTTAGTATTTCTCATTTTCATGAATGTTTTCGCACTTTGATTACATGTGTATGTATCAGTAAATATTTTTAAATAAATATTTTATACTTGTTTCACATGCTTTAAAAGTTCATATATATTTAAATTTATATTTCTATTATACTGTAGTATCCCTTTGCAACATGCTTTATTCCCTTCAATATTATGCTGAAGCATTTTTCCAAAAGTTCTCTTTCATTAATTCTCATAGCTACATGGTACTGTGTTGAATATATAACCAAAACTTCATTAGTGCACTTTATGGCATTATTTTTATTATTCACTTGTATTACTAGTGCTGCAATTTTTAAACCTGCTGCTTTGTATAGAAGTAGGAAATATTCTCTAGGACAGTACTTGATAATCATTTGGACCATATTGTAAATCAAACTGATTCACCAGACTGGGAAGAAAGCCTGAGAATGTGAACTTCTAACAGGTCTGCAGATGGTGTTCACCTGGACCTCACAATCAAGGAGCAAAGCAGTGGGTAATCCTTGGGAGCTATGTGCCTAGATGTTCCAAAATTTCTCTGCCAAGTGGTTGTTGTGTTAGTTTTCTGTAGCTGCAATAAGTCATAGGCCATGAAGTTAGTGGCCTAAAATAACACAAATTTATTATCTTCTATTTATGGAGGTCAGAAGTCTGACATGAGTCTCAGTGGGCTAAAATCAGGATGAGGGTAAAGCTGGGGTCCTAAAAAGAGGCTTAAGAGAGTATCGGTTTCCTCTGAGTCTCCAGTTTTAAAGGCCATCCATATTTCATCCTTAGCACTAGCAATGTGATGTCTCACTAAGCCTGCTTCGATCACCACATTAAAGAAATTTACATCCTTACCAACAGATGTGTGTTTCTGCTGCTCCACACCCTTGTTAATATTTGTTCATGACACTCCTAAGCTTTTGCTTAGCTGATGGGGTATAGAATGATATATTTTGTGTATAAATAATCATTCTAGCACCATGGGACACATTTCCTCACCTTCTACTATCCTTCTTGGATGCTGTATACAAATAATAGCATCAGTATGTCAACTTCTATGAAAAAATAGGCTGGAATTTTTTTTCATATGGAATATATAGACTAATTTGGGATAATTGACATCTTTGTGAAACCAAGTCTTCTCATGTAAGAGCATGGTTTAAATTTCCGACTAGGTAGATATTTTTATGTTTTTTTCAATAAAGTGTTGTGACATTTGTATTTGTGTCTTTTGTATTTTTAGTTAAATTGATGTTGCTGCATGATAACAGCTATTGTTACTGCTGTAAGTAGAATACTTTTCCCTTTAAAGGATATTTTAAATTTATCTGCTAGTATTAAAAAAGCAATAGATTTTTGTTATGTTGGTTTTACATCTAGCAAAACTCACTCAATTCTCTTAATAATGTCTTTTGAGTCTTTTAGGTTTTCTGTATTGGACAATCAACTCTCCATGATACTAGCTTTGTTTCTTTCCATCTTTTGCCCTACTTTGTTGGCCAGGACCTCTGTTACATCAATGAATAGAATCAGGGTCCATAGATATCCTTATATTACTCCTGTTTTAAAAAAATGTTTCCAAGAACTTATAATCACATTATATTTGTTTATAGGGATTTGATTTTCACATTTCATTGACTCAAGTAAATTCATGTGTGTTTCCTAGTTTGATCATGTGTTAAATGTTACCAAATGCTTTTCCTCATCTGTTGATATGATCATATGATTTCTCTTCTTTCAAATGTTAATGTAGTATGTTATTAGATATTCTAACATTCAGTGACTCTTGCAATCTTGAGATAAACTCAACTTAGTTATGATGTATTTTTATGCATATATTTTCAGGTTTGTTAAACTAATATTTTATTTAGAGCTTTCAAATCTTGTTCTTAATTGAGACTAGCTGCAATTTTCCTTTTTTGTATTGCCCTTGTCTCTTTTCGGTACCATACTTACTAAAAATATAAAAAGAATTTGGAACATTTCTGTACTCTATTCTCAGAAGTTTGTATAGAATGAGGATTATGTGTTCCTTGAATATTGGGTTGACATATTTGGGGCTTTCTATATTTTATCATTTCAAAATTCAAATTATGTACTAAAATTTTGGTATCATTTAGTAGGTTTTTGACATTTGTTCTGTTACAATAGATGAATTCACCACTCGTATTAGAATCTCCCTCCATGACCACTGATTTATCAATTTCTTTCTAGAATTCTATCAAGGCTGGTTTTGCTCCCTCAGTCCCCCAGAGTGCTGTGATTACAGCTGTGCACCACCATGCTTTGCCGGTGGTCTTGTAAAGCATTCAAAGGGAGCCAGGCTTGCTTCCCCTTGTCTTGGCTAGGGCAGGGAATGGGGCTACGCCTGCTGAAATCCAGGGGGTAACCCTCTGGGGTTCCTGGTGGGGTCTCATTTCCAACTTTCATGCTCAGCCTATTAAGCTTTCTCCCCACTAGGCAGTCAACACAACTGTTACGGACTTCCATATATTGACAGAGACAGGAGCCACTAACTTGGCTTTTAAAACATGATCCCTGCCCCCAAGCTTTGTATATTTGTCCATGTCGTGCCAGATTAAGGAAAGAGAAACACCTACAATCAGCTTATTTCTTTTCCCCCGGTTCTTTGCCCTTTTAGGTTTACTCAACTGAACTGTGCTATACAGTGTTTATGGAAGTATAGTCACAATCCCAGAAAGGACCTGGCTTTTAAACTCATAGGAAGTCTTAATGTGCTGGTTTATCTTGGAACCAGAGTCACTTTCACAGCTATACCTATAAAAGCGCCCCAAGAAAAAGTGAAATAAAGTTTGCTACACTTAAAAAGTTGCAAATAAAAACTTGAAGTGCCAGAAGGATGGTTCGCATTTACATCTCTACGCCTGCTGAATTATTTCTCCCCACCCTTCCTTTTTCTTCCCCCAGTGGTACCAATTCAAGTTACCACAGCAAGTCCTGGAGCAGACAGTCAAAGCCCAGTTTCTCTCTTTTCCCCTTTGACTTTTCTCCAATTAATCTGATCGCCGCGTAAACCTCTGTGGTTTAATATTGTGCAACCTGCACGCTTCCCGCTTCCCTCGCCCTCCTACCCAGCCCCCTCCCCCAAATCCCGGGGAACCCCCGCGGCGCAGTGGCACCGCATTACTCATTCGTCTCCATTCAGGCTTTCCCCGCGTTTATTAAGGGCTCGTCGGCTCCAGCCTCTCACTCCAAACTCAGCTCACGGGCGAGCCTCGCTGCTTCCCCTCCCGCCAGCCCTGGAAGAACTTTGTCTCTCTCCAGCAATGCATCTCCGCGTGATTCTGTTCTGTGCTCTTTGGTCTGCAGCGTTGGCCGAAAACTCGGATGATTATGAGCTCATGTATGTGAATATGGACAACGAAATATTCAACGGAATCCATCCCACTGAAGACCGTAAGTTCCTCTCAACTTTCTCTGCCCTTCACTGCACATCCCACTTTCGCTCTCAGTCCTACGCGTATATGTTTTGGCCAATGAAACAAGCTAAAATTTATAGTTCGTTTTGCAAAAGTGAGAGATATTGGAGGACAAGGGAGAGGTTTCTAAAGTCATTTCTGTGACTGATACTTGAGTGGGACCCTAGGAAATCGCCTATGTGACTTTTTTTTTTAGCTATTTAGGAACGACAATTTCATAGAGTTCAACTCAATCTATACCCGAAGGAATGGTTCCCGTGTCATTTTTGAGCTGTTTTCGTAGTGTCTGACGGGACTGTCCTTAAAACAAAGGGGATGCTGGGGACAGATCTTCACTCGGGACCACCGAGGAAGGTCACGCTTCACAAAGCGCACGCAGGGAATGCCTGGGCGAGCTGGTAACGTGTGTGTCTCCGCTCTAGCCACGCCGTGCGACTGCAGCCGCGAGCACTCCGAGTGGGACAAGCTCTTCACCATGCTGGAGAACTCCCAGATGAGGGAGGACATGCTGCTGCAGGCCACGGACGACGTGCTCCGCGGAGAGCTGCAGAAGCTGCAGGCCGAGCTGGGCCGGCTCTCGGGCAGCCAGGCGAGGCCGTGCGCGCTCGCCTCTGCCGCGGAGGCCAGGCTGGCCCGGGCGCTGGAGGAGGGGCTGCGGGAGAGCCGTGACGCGAGCCGCAGGCTGGCGCGCTTGGAGGGCGCCGGGGCGCAGCGCCCGGAGCAGGAGGCGGGGCGCGCCCTGGACGCGCTGCTGGAGGAGCTGCGGAGGACGCGGGCCGACCTGCGCGCGGTGCAGGGCTGGGCGGCCCGGCGCTGGCTGCCGGCTGGTAAGAGACTCCCCCTGCGCTTTGTTCCGGCGGCTGTCCTGGGCTAAGACGCACGCTCAGACCTCTGTCTGCATGTCCTCCACGGGGCTCAGGTGCACCACGCGAGGTGGGGAAACTGCCTTTTAAAGGTGTTCTCCAGCCGCAAGAACCTAAGGGAAAGCTGGGGACTTAACTATCACAGTCCAGAGACACATGTCCAGGGTCCCTGACACCCGATCCGACCAGACCTTGCAGAAGCCGTACTAACCGGTTATTACCGTGAACCCTGTCAGTCCAGCTTCCCTCCGTTAGGGATTTCCACGTCTTCTAATTTTATCCTGCCCCTCTCTTTAGAGGAGCTCTTGTTTCCCGCGCTATTTCAGGGACCAGGATAACTTTTGAGGCCTTTTTTTTTTTTTTTAGCGCTTCCAAGGGCTCCTCCTCCTTAACCTTTTTGGAGCTGGAGACTAGAGAGGGAATCTGGTCTGAAATTCCCCAAGGGTCGCACCGCCCGAGGGGTCTGTGCAATTACTTCCGCAGTGGAGGTTGGAGGAATCCGACGTAGAACCGTAAGGTGCAGGAGTCAGACCCTATAGGGGGCCCTTTTCCTACCCAGGAATTCAAAGATCAGGGCCGCACAGGAGAGACTGCTCAAACTGGATCCAACTGGTCTGAGTCCCCTGTGGCACTCCTGAGACCTCCAAACAGACTTGGTTTTCAGAAATAATGCCTTTTAAAGTTGGTCTAAGAAAGAAATAGAAGATTTGGAGCAAAGTAATATCTCTTTATAAGTCAATGTTTCTAAGGCATGGGGTGGTGTAAAAATAATTTGTGGATTTTTTTTTTAGAAAACTATGGGCCTGTGTAAGAAAATATAATACACTTTTCACAAGCACCTCAGAGACAGAAATAACTACAAACAGTGACATCCTTCCCTTTATTCCTAATTTTTTTTTTAAAGTTGTTAGATGAGGTAGGGGAAAGATACATATAAATTTTTCATATAAAATTACAGAAACATGCCTGAATAGTAGTTGTCCAAAATAATTTGAGGACCATTTATCAGTATAGAGCATATTTTCTTGAATATTGTATAAAGCCCCAGAGGAGAAAAAAACATAAAATCAAATATAATGTAGATACTTAATATAAATGATAGGAAACTGATAATTCTGTGACTTTTAATGTATAAAATTTCTTGTGTCTTTAACCTATGCGAAATTATTGTGCTTCTAATCTACCTGAAAACTGAAATAATTACCCTGATTTGCATCGTCACCTCTGTATATTACAGCAGAGGAGAGATATATCCCTGAATTCAGAAATGTTAATCCTTCTTATAAGCAGCAATACTTTTACCCACCAGCTTTGATTTGTCCTCTCTTGGTCTCCTGCCAGCTTGCTTCCCAAGGGAATTCTGCTGTCAGCCTAAGAACCTGGTTTTAATTTTGTTTGGTCTTTGATAATTAGAAAAATCTATTAGTTAAAAGCCATTTCATGAGAGTTTCTGACATTTTAAAGCAGTATCAAGAGCCTCAATCACTGGTCCCCAAAAGAAACCCTCAGAATAGAGCAGTTCTCCTCTGTATGTAAAGACGGTGCAGCCTAGAGGGAAGCGGGGTCTCCCAGACACTATCAGGGAGCGCTTTGGAATGCAATCCCGACTGCCTGGGATTTAATGAAACAGGAAGTCTGTTAATTAGTTTGCACCAGGCACCCTCTTGAACACTACTGAAATTTAAGAGACCAGAATATCTGAAATGCACACAGATACAGTAATCTCATGATCCATGATCTTTATTTATTTTGTTTTATTAATGCAGCTAGAAAAAAATGTGTACTTTGTAATTTCACTGAAAAATGAATTAGAAAAGCTGGCATTAACTTTTTCAGGGAACAAGTTGAATTTCCAAGAGTACCAGGACCACTTTTGTTCATTAATATTGTAGTTACTTAAAGATGATTTTCCAAATCTCAGTATGTTCTTTGACTACAGATAAAGGATAAGGTCCTTTACCTTTTTATTCATTTAATGTTTTCAGGATAGAGCCTAGCTTGGAACCACTTGTAGAAGTTTAACAGTTTATAGCACTTCATATGGATATTTGGTTCCTACAAGTTCTGCCTATTCACCAATTAGTGTTTTTTATTTTATTTTATTTTTAAATGCCGAGTTTACTTTTCAGTGTTCACTTATGACTCACCTGTATGTTGTTATAAAGTTAACAGTCTAACCCTAAATTAGTTTAAAAAATATTTGATATGTAAAAGTATACACACACACACACACACAGCCCACCTGTAATAGATTTTGGCCCAGTAATTTCCCCAAAACACCTAGAAGGTCTTTACTTCAGCATCTACAGTTCTGGACTGCTCATGTGGCTTTGTCATAGACAAAGCTGGGAATTCACTGCCCTCAACATGAAGTTTTGAAAGGCTCCTCCTTCTAAAGCGCTCTTTAGTAGAAACATTCCCCAACCAGGCTACTTAAAAGAAATCACTTCTCTTAAAGATTTTCTATTACTGCTTAAGCAATGTTTATAAGCATGTGGACCAAATAAGAATTTTTAAGTATATACTTAGTCTACCCAGTTCTTTGTGAGTGCTACATACTTGTTGCTCATAAACTGCATAACAGAAAGGCCTTTATGTACAATAGTAAAGCTGAGTAAGATTATGAAGCTTATCAAAAGCTATTCAGTATTTATTAGCAGGGAAAAAAAAAAAGCAATCCTCGTCCCCAGCCATGTTCAAGAATTCTGTTACAGTCAGTGTATGCTAGTCTGTGCTATTCTGGGATGTGGGCTTGCAATCAAACTGCCCAAGTGAAAACTCCTGCAACTTAAAAAATAAATAAATAAATAAATAAATAATAAAAGAAAAAAAGGGGCTGGGGATTTAGCTCAGCAGCATAAGCACCTGCCTTACAAGCATGCGGTCGTGAATTCGATCCCTGGTACCGATTAAAAAAAAAAGTTTTTTTAAAGAAAAAAAAAACTCCTACAACTTATCTATCAGCTATTGAAGCACAGACAAGTTATTTTGCCTTAGTTTTATTATCTATAACATGGAAATAAAACATGTTTTCAGGGCTGACATGAGGATGGATTAAAATAACATATACATTGATTAGAACACTATTTGGCTCATAATGAGTACTCAAAAAGCATTACTTATCATCATTATACATTGTCTTTCAAAGAATAGTTTTCTACAAACTTTGCAAGTTTATAAACGTCTAAGAACATACAGCACATTAAAATGTATTCCCTATTGGAGACTTTTGCATAAAAAGGCCTGATGGTAATGGCCACATTGAATGGCTGAGTTCATTGAGTTTCACAGGTTTCATATTCTAGGAGCCTGGTGAAGGCAGGAAGAAGGAAACAGGTGCTACAAACCCTGGGAAATTATAGAGTCATTGTCTAAAGTTAACTCACTGGGACTCAACATTTTACAAAAGCAATAAAGAAAAAAGTAAACCCACTGAGAGGAGAGGTAGCTATTCAACATTCTTTAAAAAATTATTTTGTGTGTTTGAACTAGTTTGACTTTCTTGACATTCTATTTGCACACCTACTTGTCCATTCTGATGCTTCATTGCTTAAGATGCTTAATCCTAAAAAATCTTATTCTCGTTTTCTTTTGCTCTGCAAAGATTAGAGTAGAAGACCTTTAAATCAAAATGTCATACTACAGATATCCAATATAGTTATTAATGTGCTTAGGTTAAAATAAATGCCAGAAAAATTCCAAATGAATTTATATTTGTTCTGATAATCTTACTTTTCTTTTTTTAAACCACTACAGGTTGTGAAACAGCGATTTTATTCCCGATGCGTTCCAAGAAGATTTTTGGAAGCGTGCATCCAGTGAGACCAATGAAGCTTGAGTCTTTTAGTGCCTGTATCTGGGTCAAAGCCACAGATATATTAAACAAAACCATCCTGTTTTCCTATGGCACAAAGAGGAATCCATATGAGATCCAGCTGTACCTCAGCTATCAGTCCACAGTGTTTGTGGTGGGTGGAGAGGAGAACAAACTGGTTGCTGATAGTGTGATTTCCCTGGGAAAGTGGACCCACCTGTGTAGCACCTGGAATTCAGAGAAAGGGCACATGTCCCTGTGGGCAGATAGTGAACTAGTGGCTACCACAGTGGACATGGCCACAAATCATGTTGTTCCTGAGGGAGGGATCCTGCAGATTGGCCAAGAAAAGAATGGCTGCTGTGTGGGTGGGGGCTTCGATGAAACATTAGCCTTTTCTGGAAGACTCACTGGCTTCAATATCTGGGATCGTGTCCTCAGCAAGGAAGAGATAAAAGAGACTGGAGAAGCAGAGTCTTGTCACATCCGGGGAAATGTTGTTGGGTGGGGGGTCACTGAAATTCAGCCACATGGAGGAGCTCAATATGTTTCGTAAGTGTTGTGAAACTGTACTTGAAGCCAAAGAAAGAAACTCACATTTTAAATATATGCCAGTGGGGAAAGTCTGAAAACCTCAATGCATAATAAGAACACTGTGACTAATGAAGGAGAGAGTTGAGATCGATCTTTATTTATCTTGGCAAAATACTACATAAACAGTCGAAGGGAGAACATTGGAGAAAGCTTTTGGGGATATTGTTACTAGACTTTATGCCATAGTGCTTTCAGATTAATGCTGTGTTTCGGTCAGATAAACTCAGATAATTAGAAAAGACTGTATTCTTGGTCAGAAGGATAATTGTTTTACTTTTCTTTCGGTAATTTTGTTTTGGCCAGAGATGAGTTTTATATTGGCAGAATCAAAAACAAGATTTGTTGTCCATTGTTCATTCTTATTGATATGTACCTTATTATAAAAAAGGATGAAAGCGTATTTATACTACAAAGTGACTTACAAATATAAGTGTAGTTTATGTGCTATTATCAAATGTAATGTTTTTGAGAAGATAGTTGTATAAGTTATGTTGTAAAATCGGTTTGTATTAATTTTATTTTTGTAAAGCTCTACTGTAAATAAAATGTTTTATAAAATTAGCTTGTGTCATTTAATTGTAAATTTAAGCGACATTTTAAAGCAAATCCACACTTTTTTCCTTTTTCACCTAAAGTAGGCTATTCATTTTCAGAGTCTAATTTATTGTGTAAATACATATAGTTAATATTGTTAGAAACAAATACAGAGTTGTCATTAGCTTTGGCCTCCTACAAATCATAAGCAAGGAATAAAGTCTTGCCTAAGTCAAATTTTTATCTCTGGGTTTTAGTTTTCTCATCAGAGAAATCAAGGAATTGAGACAATAATAATCTTAATAATAATCTAACACTCTTCTACTCTGATGGTTCTAAAAGTTTAAGCAATTTTCCCACACTTTTGTAACCTGAAACGGGTTATGTGAGTTCCCCAGATGCATGTGATACCTGCAAGCAAAGGTTGAGGATCGTTTCTGGGGAGATCTATGAATTTGGAAGAGGAAGGGACAGTCAACCCCCATCACATGCAGATGGGGAGGTAACGGTGTTTTCCTGCTGTAGATTCTAGGAAAGGGTTGGTAGAAAAGCATTGCATAGTTGTTTCTCCAATACTGGAGAACCACAGTGACAGTGAGCACATGTCTGAAGACAGAGCTTCAACCACCACAGGTCACTTTCTGCTCATGAGATTTGGTGAATAGGGCCAGAGGAATTTTGTAACTAACAGCTGAGTGTACTTAGGTAAGTTATCTAAGTCTTCAGGGTCAAGGTAAAATGAGAGAGTTGGACACTTAGTATCTTTGAATGATAAAATTTTGTGACTCTAATAATTCTAAAAGATCCTCAGAGTATCACCACAACTTCATCTCATAAAGCCAAGCTGTTCGGTTTCTAAGAAAATTCGTGCAGTTACGAGCTGACGGTCTCATTTCAGACTTTTGGAAATTATATAATTCAAGGCTGCAGGTACACTGGTCACACACAAATTCCCTGTATTTTGTCTGCATGACTTGGGCTCTCATATCAAAGATGAATTACTAAACCCAAACTTAGGCAGAGAGTTAGACAAACTTTATTCCTTTACATGTTTCAGTATGAGTTAGATCTATGTAAAAGATCCCATCAGGTACTGGCCAAGATAAATGTTAACTCACATGCTGATATAATTAAATGTAAGGTAACTTGACTTTTTAAAAAAAATAGTAATTGCATGTTAAGGGAAAAGAAGAAACAAACAGAAGAAAAATGTAACGCTTGAGTTATATAAGCAGAAATTTCATTGCTACAGCAGTAGATCTGGATAAGTGTTCCAAAGATTTGTGACTGTTCTTTAATATCCACTTCACTTTTTTCCTAAGTAACAGAATTCTAGTTTTAGTGGCACATATGGTCACTTAAAATAAAATTATATTTTTGAGGATTACTTGTAGATGTAGCCATATGACTAAGTTGAAATACTGTATATAATTTTCTTTTCATTCCTTCTTTTGTCTGATTGGAATTTCATAAATGATAGCTGGGATTTCAGCAACCATCTCAAACACATTTTATGTAGTAATGCAGAGGAAGCCTAGGTTTCTGATAATTGTAAACTGCCTAGCCTGCTCATAGCTGCCTAACCCTGGATGTCTTTTACATGAGAGAAAATACATTTCTATTTTCTCTAATACATTATTGACTGAGCATCCAATTTAATTCTGATCCAGAATTAAATTTTTTGATGGTGGATATTCTAGGCAAGCAGCACTGTTGGAGACCACTACGAAGCGGCTCTGAGCAGGATTTAAATTTTACTAATTGGCTTTCTAAGTTTATCTGTGAGTCTGTCCTAGGCCTCGCCCCCTTGCATGGCGACCAGAGCTGATTCTTAGTAAGTGAACCACTATGAATCACTGATCCTGGCTGAGGCTTGCAGTAGCCAATGAGGCCAGAGATACCTCAAAAGGCAAGATAAGGCCACAGCTGAAGACACCTTGGCTCCTCCACTAATTAAGTAAATGGAGACAGTAGTTAAAGGAAGTTCACTCCTACAGTCTCAATCCTGCCATGAATGTTATCTTGGAGATAAGATGGTTCTCCTAAATTGGCATAATTTACCACTTGGAGAAGTCTTTGAAGTGATCTCCAAGGTCCTGCTCATTTCCTGCCTTTTCTCAGTTTTCTCACCTTTTGTCCTTGGTCCTAATAAAGTGGGCTAATCCAGAGAAGACTTGGTCTTAGCCCTCAGAGTCATGAGCTCAACTAAAGGGTTTTGACCCTCTTGGAGCCCTAAAAAGTTATACAATTGTGTCTAACCTCTGCCGTACACTCATTTGGAAGATTGGGGATCTAGCTCAGGACCCGATACAACACTGTACCCTTGAGCTGTATCTCCTGCCCCAAGTGATTTTTTTCTTACTTTTTCTTTGTTTTTATTGTACACGTTTACAGTACATCAAGTTTACAGCCATCTTGGTGAGTACATGTACATAATATGGCTTGTTTTTTATTCCCCTTCCCTTCCTCCTTCCCTTATCTTCCTTTGTATCATTTTCCTCTCCCCGTTTTTATTGTTGATGTTATGAATCATGGCTCACGTTTGTAAAGGGGAAGGGATCCAAGAGACTAAGTGTGACGTGTTAGGAGGGGGAAAGGGAAAATAACATGCCATGTTAGCAACCTCAGAGAATATAAACATGAGCCATAAACATAAGTCACAAACATAAACCGAGTGTTTTTTTTTTTTAATTAAAAAGACCATGCACTTTACTGTTTCCAAAATGTTTATGGGCTATACTCAGAAAACACATTTTATAAGTTCTTAGGAAATCAATTATCTGACTTTCTTCTATTGGCATTTAATGCATTTAAATATATATATATATGCAAAAGAAAGAAGTAACAAATTTATACAACAAATAAGACATCAAAAAATAGCATGCTAGCTTAGTTTAGCACATTGACTGACAGTTCCATTCACCAGAATGTTATTGAGGGGCTCATCATAATACAGCATAGTAAACTTGTAGAAGATGACCAGGTTATTAAAAGGAAATAGTGTGTAATGAATATATAGTACACACACACATATATATATATATCCATACATATGTGTCCATGTAAGAATATTACTTGTGTGGAGTCCATTACGTATGTGATCAACTGTTCTGGCTTTCTGAGACTGTCTCAGTCTTAGAAAGCTCCTATGTCCTGAGAATTCCAGAGTCCAGGCAAACTGAGACACTAGTATGTGTGTATGTCCAATAAAAACAACTTTTTTGTAGAGATAATATATGAACAAAATACAGTTGATGTATTTTCCTTATCTATTACCTTATCTATTTTCCTTATCTACTTCCTTATCTATTACCATATAAATTGGCATTTATTTATTTACTTATTTTCATGTGTGTGTCTTTTTGAGACAAGGTCTCGCTATGTGGTTCAGGCTGGCCTTGAGCTCACTTTGTTCTCCAGGCTGGTCTTGAACTCACAACAATCCTCTTGTCTCAGCCTTCTGAGTGCTGGGCTTACAGGTGTGTACCAGCATGCCTGACTTAAATTGGCTTTTAAGAATTAGTTTCTTTAACATGTATTTGAAGCATTTGACTAATAATGTATACCATAGAATTTTTTTCTTGTTTGGGGACAAGGTTTTATATGCAGTTCCAGCTGTATAGCCCAGACTGTCCTTGCAGCAATCCTCCTATCTCAGCCTCTGGACTGCTGAGATCATAGGCATACACTTGGTCATGATATGACACAGCAAAGGATGACTAGGTAACTAAAAGGAAAAAAATCTGTGTAATGAATATATAGAATATATATACATATATATAGTCTTTCTGAGACAGGGTCTCACTGTGCAGTTCAGGCTGGCCTTGAGCTCACTTTGTAGCCCAGGCTGGTCTCAACTTTGCAACAATCCTCCTGCTTCATCCTTCTAAGTGCTGGGATTACAGGAGTGTACCACCACACCTGGCTTATAATGTAAAATGTATAGAGTTTGGTACAGTATTTATTTAATTCACTTCACCTCAACAAAGAACTAGCTCTAGAAACAAATAAATTATAATGAATTTTATTTTACTTCTTATCAAATCTTAGAAAGCTCTTCTTTGATAAATTTACTAACACCAAATGTTTCTAGAATTATCTTTTAGCTACTTAAAACACCATACTCCTAAAGTTAAAAGTCTTAGTCAAATAAATTATGTATATTTATTTTTATAGTCTTGGATTCTATGTATATTAAAATTCATATTACTGACCCTTGCATTCAGTTTGACCATATAGAGTATAATAAGACGTTTGCTGGCCTTTGGGTCAGAAATTCATTGTTTAAATTCTGGTGCTGATACCTATTAACTTGCTAATGGTAAGATGTCAGAGTTAACAAGACTTACTTACCTTATTAGAAGGTTATTAAACAAATAATATACATAAGAGTGTTTTCTAAATCATAAAATATTTGAAGTAAAATCATTATCTTAGGAAATGTTTGTCCAAATTGTTCCCAATATATTAAAATGGGTAAAAAAAAATACAGAAAAGTGAAGCTTAAGGTACCTTTATATGGTGGGTAAGTCATTTTCAGAGCTCAACCCACGGATGTCTGTGTTGACACCCCTGTGTGTGCAGGGCTCCCTCTACTTCACAGCAACATCTGCTGGTGAAGTCAAGAAGGTACAAATGTACATCAGATCCCAGAAGAGACCCATTTCTGTTCCAAGATATGTCTCCACTCCATGATCTGTATTTGGATTAATTTTACAACATTATATTTAATATTTTCCTCTTTATTAATATCCAGAATGAATATTCTTAGATTGCTTAGTAACTTGTTGCCTAGAGTAGTCAATTAATAAATTACTTTCTAAACACCCAAAATAGGGTGAATTTAAAACCTTACTCTTCCAGAATAATTGTATCATAATTTTTATTGACTATGCATCTCCCCAGATATTATGAAATTGCATGGATGGATACAGTTCTTCCTCCACCCTTTTAACATGGACCTGGTACATGGAAGATGCTAAATTATTGATGATAACAATGATCATGAGAAATAGAAGAATCTTAGTAGTTATTGATAAACTATGGACTGGGCATTATGCAAAGTATAGATGCTTTATCTATTTAACCCTCACCCGCCCCACTGTTACAGGCAGCTGAGCCAGTAGAAATATTATGCGCAGTCAGACAGGGCTCCGCCCTCGAAACAAGCTGGCACAGAGGACCAGATGTCTGGTGACCTTGGAGGAGACACACACCTCTTTCTTCGGGCCAGATCTCAAAACAGAAGAAACACACCTCTTGCTGTGGGCCAGGCGTCAAGACAAAGAATCAAACAAATGCATCTATATCCAGGAGAATGATGTTCTAATTAGTTCCCTATCACCCTGGAGTCACTATCCCATCCCTGTAGGGCAAAGGTCACAACTCCAAGAATGCCCGCTACCTATGAGACTTGCTTTCCCATTTCTCCCTAATGTAATCAACTTTACCTATTGATCTTATTGGCTAACTATAGTTATGTCCCACCTTATGCCCATTGGCCTTGTGAGCTCCCAGTCTTCCCTCACTTTGAACTCATGGTTTTACTCTATAAAAGTCCCTGGAAAAGACAAGAGTCTGGGGCAACACGCTCGGGACACCTCTCTGTCTCTCTTCAGACAGAAGCTGTCTTTCTCTCAATAAATATATTCTACTCTTTACCTCCGTTGTTCCTAAAATTCATTCTTTGATTTTAGAGAACACGAGCTCACGGACATATTAGGTTAGACGTTTCATTCACCTGTATCACCACATGATACACATTATTTTTGCCCTCAAAATGAGGTGACTATTCTATCTGCATTTTCTGAAACAGCTCACGACCCATTTTGTCTCACCTAGAGGAAAAAATGAAGTATATTTATCATAATTAACTAGACAACCTTATCCAGATTTTTGCTAGTAAATCAGAAAGGAATTTGTATTCTTGCTTAGACAGTTTTACATTTTCTCTTTAAACATTTTACTTAGGTTTTAAAAAATTTGAGGTCATCTCATGACTTATGACAGAGGAGCATGTAAAGGAGATTTTGATAGAGGCATAGTTCTTTATTATGACCACTGATTCAGAAATGCAGAGGAAGGGGCTGCTTTTAGATTTGACGGCAATATGGGTTAATGATGGAGTTTCTGTTGTAGGGTTCTTGTGGGTATTAAACAATATAATGAATATAAATAAATACATATAATATTTTGCATATAGAATGCATGCAATAAACATTAGTCATTATAATTTTTATTACTCTTATTAAAATGATTAACAGGGGCTGGGGATTTAACTCAGTGGCTTAAGTGCCTGCCTGGCAAGCACACAGTCGTGAGTTCAATCCCTGGAACCGATTAAAAAAAAAAAAAAAAAGAAGTTTTTAAAATGATTAACAGCATCAAGTGACTGGCCATTCAGTGCTTTTGGTGGGAGTAGAAATAGGGGAGGAGAGCTCAAGATGGGGGATTAAAACCCAGAAAGAGACTACAACGTTGCCAGGACCAGAAATCAAGACACCCAGAAAGCTGCTACTTAGCAGGGAGAAAGGAAAGAAGAGCTCTGGGATTCAAGAAACAACCAAGAGAAAAACTAAAAGTCACAGAGAAACAGAAAAAAAAAATGTAGAGAAAAAATGATACCATCTGGAATGCTAATGCTATACTCTCGAGGTAGGGGTAGGATAAAGTGGAATCTGACTCCTCAAGCAAAAGTCAAGTCCCAAGAGGGCCCACAGTCCTAGTGACAATGACCAGACTGGGGCAATCCCCAGTAAAACACTACGGTTATTGTACACTGCAAATCCAGTGTGGAGTTTTACTCTGAAAGTGACTCTTCCCACATGACTGAGTAGCTTTGTAGAGGAAATCTACAGCAGCACCAGACTTGTCTTGGAGTGGATAAATAAGAGGGGGCCACTCTGAAAATCAGAAGTTACAGAACAACCACACTCCAGGGTATCTAGAGACACCTTACCACAGGGACTGGATGGAGGACAGCCATGAGAGATAGCCATGGAGAGGGCAAAGACTAGTCACAGACCTCTTGAGAAGTTTAAGCAGTCGGGAGCTCAGGCTGCAGAGCACTCAGGGGTCAGCAGCAGTGCACTCTGTGGTGAGGAGGCCCATTGACTTTACTTCTCTGAGGAGGTTGGGTCTGAAAACACTGGGGTGGAGCCCATGGGATTATTTGGTTCCTCTGGCTGCCTCAACCCAGTAGAACTCACTGATCTGCTCACTTACCCTACACACCAACTTGATCAAGGATACATCCCTGCTTGGATGTTTACCATTTCTCAGGGTGCATGAACAGAGGGCCTCGGGAACAAGTATGGTACCTCATGGGCTTACAGGCCACTAGTGAAGGACACAGTAACTCAGGATACACACAGCAGGATACAAACATCAAAACCTGAGGCAAAGGGCATACCACAGCCTGGCCCTGCCCAGGAGAAAAAGCTGGGCAGGACTCAGCATTTACACAACAACAGGTGGTTAAGTGGGTGGGAAAACAGAACCGGCTCCAGGTACCACTGACCATCTTTCTCCCATTTCTGGTAGATTCTAACACTGTATTACATACAAGTCCTAGAAAGAACTTTGCCCACAGCAGTACTTTGTGGCAGAAAATGTTTTGGACTCATTTCTGACTTCCTCATTTTTCTTTCCCTCCTTTCCTTATTGTTTTTCTGTTATTTTTGCCTAATTTTAATTTACTTTTTTATTCTTTAATTGGATTTTTGTCCCACTTTCTTCTCCTTTTCATCTTACTTTTCTTTTTCAAAATTTTACTTCTTTCATTTTCCCTTTCTTCATACTTCAATTGTATTATTACTTTAAACCTTTATTAATTTTTAGCCTTTTAATTTAGATTATTACTGATTTTTCTTTTCTTTTTTTATTTTTGAGAGACAGGATCTCATGATGTATTTCAGGCTGATTTTGAACTCATTATGTAGTTTAGGCTGAATTTGAATTCATTGTGATCTTCCTGCCTCAGTCCACTGAGGGCTGGGATTACAGACACAGTGCCAAGCTGGTTTGTTTTCTACTGTTAATGGTGATATTGTCATTACTTTCATTTGTTTTTTACTGTATGTGAATATCTGGTTTGTCTTTGTGTCACTGTTGTTAATGTAACTTGTTTTTGCCTCTTTGAGTGGTGCTGGGACCAAGCCTTTTTTTTTTTTTTTTTTTTTTGGTACCAGGAATGGAACGCAGGACCTTGTGCTGGCCATGCAGGTGCTGTGCCACTGAGCTATATCCCTAGATCAAGTCTTATGAAGTCCAAGATCAAGTCTTATAAGAAGACTGAACACTAACAAGACCTTCAAATAAAAGTGGAAGAGACATTCATCCCTAAGAGATGTTCAAATCTCAGGACAGAAAACAGGAAATATGAAAAAAAATAAGGCAACATGATTCCTGCAAATGTTCATAACTCATTAGTAACTGAATGCAAAGATACCGAAGTGGGTGACATACCAAAAAAATTCATAAAACTGGTTTTTTAAAATGACTAACAAAATAGGGCACAAATTTAAACAGCTTAATAAATTTAAGAAGACAATGCAGGATATGAAGGTGCAATTCCACAAAGAAAGTGATTCTGAAGAAAAAAATAGAAATCTTAAAGATGAAAAGTGCAATAAGTTGAATAAAAACATTCAGTAGAAACCTTCATGAGTAGGCAAGATCAAACAGAAGAGATAATTTCTTGGCTTGAAGATAGCTTGAAGCATTATTATACGCAGATGCTCATAAGGAAAAAAAAAAAAACAGAAATTGTGAACAAAATATCCAAGAACTTTGTAATATGGTTTAAAAAGCCAAACTGGCAAATTTTTGATGTAGAAGAGTGTTACACTGGTGGCTGGTATACACTATAAGGAAGGGAAGAAGGTGTGTTTTCTTTCTCTTTTGCCCTGTTTGCTCTTGCTGTTTGCAGCCACCATGAACAGCTGCCCCTTGGAACTAGCAGAGTATGGACTGAAACCTCCCCAAACGGTAAGAAATAAACTTTTCCTTCCTTCATGTTGTGTGTTAGGTATTTTGTCTCAACAATGAGAGAAAAGTAACCAAGACAAAGAGGGTGTTGAGGTTAAGAATAATGAGATAGAAAATCTGTTCAATAAAATAATAACAGAATACTTTCTAAAATTTAAGAAAGACAGAGATATCTTGACATAGGAGACATTTATAACCTCAAAGAGGCACAGTCAGAAAAAAAATCCCCCTTGTCACATTATAATTGAAAGGTCTGGGGTGTAGAACATGTGGAAAACACTAAAATCTGTAACAAAGAAATGCCAAGTCACTCGTAGAGATAAACCCACCTGAATTAACTCCAGACTTCTCTGTAGAAACTCTCAAAGCCAGGAGTTATACAATGATATGTTGCAAACCTTAAAAGAAAATAACTGCCAACCTAGATTATTATATCTACTAAAAACATCTTTATCATTAAAAATTGAAAGAAAAATACTTTCCAAGTTAAGCATATATTTTAAAATTCTTGAGCTCTAAGCCAGCAGTAAGGAAGATACTTAAAGAAATCTTAAAACACAGAAGAGGGAGAATAGATAAACCACTGAGAATTAGGAAAGAATCAAACACTAGAAAACCAATAAAGTGACAGGAGCTAGTGTCTATCTTTTAAAAAATTACTGTGAATTTACATGGTCACAGTTCTTCAATTAAAAGACAGAACCTGGCAATTGGTTTTAAAAACAAGATCCAACTCTTTGCTGCTTTCAGGAAACATTCCTCACTAGCAAGGACACACAGACTGAGAGTGAGAGAATGAATAACAGTATTCCATGCTATAGGGACTCAAGAGCTAGCAGAAGTAGCTATACTTATATCTGATAAAACAGACTTCAAGATAAAATAAGTCAGATGAGGCAAAGAAGTTCCTTACATATTACAAAAGGATCAATCTACCAAGAAATATAATAATTGTAAATATATGTGCATTAAACATTGATGGACCTAGTTTCACAGACACTACTTGACATAAAGAGACATGGGTCCCAATGCAGGAAGTGTGGGTGGCTTCAATACTTTGCTATCACCAGTAAATAGTCATCCAGACTGAAAAAAATATCAACAAAGAAACATCAGAGTTAAAATGCACCATAAATCAAATGGACTAAGCAGATGTCTATAGAATATTCTATCCAATGACTATAAAATATACATTCTTCTCAGTGGCTCATGGATATGCTCCAAAATAGAGAATATTTTAAACTTTAACACAAGCCTTAACAAATATGAAATAAAACAAATAATTTCTTGCATTTTATCAGATCATAATGGAATGAAACTGAAAATCAACAACACAAGAAACTATACCAACACATGGATATTGAACAATTAATTTTTTTTTTGAGACAGTTTTCACTGTGCAGTTCAGTTTGGCCTTGAACTCACTTTGTAGCCCAGACAGGCCTCAAAATCATAGCAATCCTCCTGCCTCAGCCTTCCAAGTGCTGGGAATACAGATGTGTACCATTATGCTCAGCCCAACAATTCATTTTTGAGTGATCAGTGGGTCATTAAAAAACTCAGAGGGGAAATTTAAAAATTCTTAGACAAATGAAAATATAACATACCAACATCTCTGACATATAGCAAAGGCAGTTTTAAGAGAGAAGTTTATGGCTTTAAGTGCCTACTTAAAAAAGAAAGAGATTTTATAATACATTTCAATTTCTTAGAAAAACAAGAACAAATTAAAACTAAACCCAACAAAAGTGAAGAAATAATAAGGATCAGAGCTGAAATAAAGGAGGTAGACACTAACAGAACAATGTATAAAATCAGTGAGTCAAAGAGTTTGTTCTGCAAAGAGATAAATGAGATTAATAAGCCCTTACTGAAACTAACCAAAAGAAAGAAGATCTGAATATATACCATTAGAGATAAAAGTGTAGGTGTTACAACAGTCACCACTGAAATGTAGAGAATTATCAGGAACAATTTTAAAAATCTATATCCCAATATTGGAGAATTTAGAAGAAATGAGTTGATTTCTAGACATATATAATCTACCAAAACTGAATCAAGAAGATATAAAAACAAACAGATCAGTCACAATCAATGAGATTGAAGCAGTAATAAAAGTCTCTCAACAAATAAAAGCCCAGGTTGGGTTCACTTTAAAGTCTCTCAACAAATAAAAGCCCAGGTTGGGTTCACTTTAAGTATCAGCAGTGCTACTAAAATTATTACATGAAATAGAAAAGAAAGGAGTACTTCCAAGTTCATGCTATGAGGTCAGCATTCTCCTGATACCAAAACTGCACAAGGCTACAATAATAAAGAAAACAGTAGGCCAATATCCTTTATGAACTTAGGTAAAGAAATACTTAATTAAACACCCAGAAATCAAATTCAATAACACATTAAAAAAGAGTATACACCATGATCAAATTGGTTGCATTTCAAGGTTCCATAGACACTTCAACATATATAAATCAATAAACATAATACATCACATAAATAGAATCAAAGACAAAAATAACATTATCATCTCAATGGACTCAGACAGACTTTGACAAAATTCAACATCTCTTCATGATAAAAGCCCTGAAGAAACTAAGTAGTAAGGGGTCACATCTCAGTATAAGGTTGTATGTGACAAACCCATGGTCAACATCATTGTGAGTAGAGCAATACTGAAATCATTTTCTCTAAAGTCAAGAGACAAGGTAAGGATATCTTCTGCCACCACTCCAATTCTGTATAACATTTGAAATTTTAATTAGAGCAATGAAACAAGAGAAAGAAATAAAACACGTACAAATAGGAAAGAGAGAAGTCAAATTATCTTTGTTTGCAGAAGGCATGATTTTATACTTAGATGATTATAAAAATTCTAACAAATTTCAAAGTATGTTACAAAACCATAATAACAAGAACAGCATGGTATTGGTGCAAAAATAGACATGCAAATCAATGTAACAGAATACAGGACACAGGAGAAGAAAACCCATGCAACTACAGCCACCTAATTCTGAACAAAGAAGCCACAAATATATGCTAGAGAAAAGACAGCCTCTTTAATAAAAGGTACTGAGGAAACTGAATATCCACCTCTAGAAGATTAAAACTAGATCTCTGTCTCTAATCTTTTATGAAGTTTAATTAAAAATTATCAAATACTAAGGTATATAACCTGAATCTTTGAAACTGCTAAAATCAAACATAAAGAAAATACTTGACAATATCGGCACAGCAAAAACTTCCTGAATAAGAAACCAATAGTATAGATAGCAATAGCAAGAATCAACAAATGAGACTACATCAAATTTAAAAATTTCTTCACAGTAAGGGAAACAAATAACACAGTGATAAGACAACCTAGAGAAAAAGAGAAAATGTTCTCCAGCTACTGTTACAACAGAGGGTAAAAAACATCTAGAATATATACAGCACTCAAAAATACCAAAATATTTAAATGAATGAATGAATAAATAAATAAATAAAGGGACCAATGAATTGAACAGGCACTTATTGAAAGAAGTATAGATAGCAAATAAGTGTATTTAAAAATGTTTAAAATCTTTAGTCACTAGAGAAACATTAATGAAAACTACACTGAGATTCCATCTCAACCTGGCCAGAATAGCTATCATCAAGAATACAAAAAATAGTAAATGCTGATGTGAATGTGGGAGAAAGAGAATACTTCTACACTGCTAGCGGGAATGTATGTTAGTACAGCTACTATGGAAATCAATATGAAGGCTCTTCAGAAAACTAAAAATAGAGCTACTATTTGATCCAGCTACACTACTCCTTGGTATGTACCCAAAGCAGTTCAAGTCAGAGCACTGCTGGGGCATCTGCACACTCATGTTTATTGTGGCACAATTCAGACCCTCCAAGATGGGGAACCAACCTAGGTGCCCATGGACAGATGAATGGATAAAGAAAATACGGCATACATACAATGGAACATTATCTGTCAGTAAAGACAAATAATGTCATTTTCAAGAAAATGGATGGAACTGGAGATCATCATGTTGCATCACGTTGCGTGACATAAGCCAGACTCAGAAGACGATTGCACATTTTCCCTAATATGTGAAAAGAAAGTAAGGAAGACTGTTAGACAAGAGAGAGGAAATAAAGAGGGGTGAGTAAGGAGGGGATGGAAGAATGGATATGATCAAAATATATATGCTTTGAAATCAATATTTTGTAAAATTAAAAGGCACTAATGAAAGAAAAAATAAAAAGAAATATAGGAGAATAAAGGTTAGGATACCACATGTCAATAAAGAAGATGTAAATGTGAGAAAAAGTAACAAAAGGAAATCCTAATGATGACTCTTACAGCTGTTTGGTAGGAGATATAAGGCTGAGATTTTGCAGCAAATTGACAATGTGGAGACAGCAAAACCCGGAGTTTTATGGTCATATCTATCCTAAAACTCTGAACCTTAAAATATGCAGTCCTTTTTATAGGTCAAATTACCATCTATTTTATGGTAATTTTCATAGTGCCAGATCAAATAAACCAAATGATTTGTTTATATTAAATGCTTGCAGTGCATTTAGAACATGTGTTTTGTATCTCAGAAATTTCTTTGTCACTGAAAAAGCATTTTTAAAAAAATTCCAAATTGATGAACTACGTTGCTGGCAACTACAAAGATGTAAGTCAATTTTTTTTTTTATAAATCTATTACTTAGAAGCTTGACTATCATGATTTCTAATTTCTCTAAAATTTGTTACAAAATTCCTTATAAGATGGTGAAAAACATCAACTGCTTTCCTGTACTTTTAGCAAATTTAATAGCACATATAAGATAAAATTAGTAATTTAATCATGTAGCCCAAGGAAATTAGAAATGAAAATGCTGACTGGTATTATTAATGACATATACTTATAGGGGAGCACAGGTTGAGGGCTAAACCTGATCATTGTGCTATTATTCAGATATATGAGGGCATCAGATAGTGAGAGGGGCTGGTTAGAAGTGTGGGGGGTTCTAAGAACCCTCCTTAGGAATGTCTGTTAAAAAGAGCTCAAATTAGGAATAAAAAACCTTATTCTTTGGCAGGAAATAGGCATTGTGAGAACAGGAGGACTAATTTGTTGGTAATCCTGATTTCTGAGTGGATAGTTGGAAAAAGACCTCTAGGTAGCACAGAATCGTTTATTTAACTGCCAATGGTGGCAGAGTTTGGCACTGGGAAATAAACAAGCAGCTCTGGGACCTCTCCATCCAGGAATAATACCATGGAGAAAGACTGTCATTCTCTCCTGCTGCTGGTGGCCATAGAGCCTGAAGACTGCTGATCTCTCATGTTTTGGGTGAATCAACACAAAGGTTTGGAGGCTGCCATCCTGGTAGAGTCCATTTCTGGAAACTCTAGAGTAGAGTCCATTTCTGGAAACTCCACGGCAGCCTCAGAGTGCGCTGGATTCAGGGTGGTGGAGCAGGACCTTGCCACAGTGTCCTGTACTCAGAAACATGGGCAGCACAGCAGCATGGGTCTTGGACTGTTGTGATTCCTCAGGAAGATAGCACAAGTAAGACATGCTTAGGAATTCCAAGAAACGCTTGAGCTGCAAATAGTTTACGTGTGGAAGCTCATGCCAGTACAACATGGGCTAAACACACACATTTTTATTAATAAGGATGGAGGAAATTTGGATGTATATCAGAAAGAACTATATATTATTCTCTGACTGCAAATCCAAAAAAGTATGGCTCCTGATAGATCTGAACCAAAGGAAAAAAAGACAAGACAAGATAAATACTTTATGTGGACTAAATTGACCTTCTCAAGCTGGGCATGGTGGCGCACTCCTGTAATTCCAGCACTCGGGAAGCTGAGGCAGGAGGATTGTTGCAAGTTCAAGACCAACCTGGGCTTCAGAGAGAGCCCAAAGCCAGCCTGAACTGCACAGTGAGACCCTGCCTCAAAAGGATAAATAAATAAATAAATAAATAAATAAAGCTTCTGTTTCATTCAAATCCTGGAACAATTAACAGAGATGTCCCAATTGCAGTTTTTGTGATAGCACTATTTAATGCACTTGTAAGTCAGCCCCTAATGATTCACATTTTAAAAGTCTTTACATTTTTCTTTCTTTCTTTTCTTTTTTTTTTTATAGAAACCAAAAAAAGAACAGTTCTTCTGTCTGGCCCTGACAGTTGCAGGACCTGTTGTACTTGGTCACCCGGACAACTTCTCCACAGCTGGTGACCAGAAGCATGGGAGACACAGTTCTCCAGAGGGAGAAATGTAGAGGTGGAAAGAAGCTTACAGTTCATGAGTCCAAATATTTCAGTGGCCAAGTGAATGGACATTGACTCACCAGCCCAGCTGACCTTATCCATGTTTACAAGCAGAAGATCAAGACTGCCCCTCAATACTTTAGATGTCACTTTCCACAAATCAAGTATGTTTCATGAAAACATTTTCAAACAACTCTTAAAACATGTCCCCAGGCTCAGCCTGGGCCCCGTACCTTGCAGTATGCTCTTTACTATAACTTCTGTGTGATCGGCGAGGAGGTCCGCCTTGGTGATTGCGGCCAGGGACAGGTAGTTAGACATGTTCCTGCACAGTTCCTTGTTGCCTCGGTGGAGGAATTTCACCGCGATGGGGATGGCTAATACCATCACAGGGGGCCGGTTATAATTCTGAAGAAGTACAAAAGAAAGCAACAAATAAACGATCCGTTCATTATTCGCTCACTTACTCATTTCTCTAAAAGCACTTATTGAACTGATTCCCAGAATATAGTTGTGAAATCATAGGTTCTGCCCTGCATACATTATCTGGGAACTCTTGGTCTTGCTTGGGAGACTTAAAGGCAAATTGAAAGCATAAGGTGCTAAGGACCATGACAGGCAAAGTGCAAGACGCTAAGAAAGTCAGGAACCATCTAATTCAGTCAGCAGTGCCAAGAAAGACTTCCTGGAGGAGGCAGTGTCTTACCTGAGACGTAAGGAATGAGGAGGAGATGGCTGGGCCACGGACATGTAAGGAGTGGAGAGGAAGAGCCAGGATGGAGACGCAGAGGTGAGGGAGCACTTGAAGCATTTGGGGTGCTGTAAAGAGCTCATCGTTCCTGCAGTGTGGTATATGAGGGGACTCTGGATTGGGGAGGGGAGGAGCGGGGTGAGGTAGGCAGAGGCATTATTATGAAAGGTCTGGTATGGTAGGTTAAGGATTTTGGAAATAATTTTAAGGGCAATCAGGAGTCATTGAGGAGAGGAACAACTCATCAGACTTCCACTTGTAAAAAATAACCAAAAGAATAGAATGTGAAATGTGTTGCATGCTGACTGTATTTTAAAAACTGCAGTGCTTTTTTATAAGCAACTGAGGATGAATGGATAAAGAAAATGTGCCTTAATACACAAAATAGAACATTATTTAGCCATAACAAGAAGATATCATAGCATTTGTGACAACATGGATGGAACTGGAGAGCATTAGATTAAGTCAAATAAGCTAGAAACAGAAAGACAAACGCTGCATGCTTTCCCTTACACAAGTATGTAGAAGCCAAAAAAAAAAAAAAAAGATTTCATGGACATAGAGTCTACTGTGGTTACTAGAAGCCAGGGAGCTCAGATAACAGATGCCAAAAGTTCTAATGTGTTACACCACAGAAAGGTGATGATAGTTTACAACAACTGACTGTGTGTCTTATCAAGAAATAGAAGAGAGGAGACCAAAGTTTCCAACACAAAGAAACGATATTTTTTTTAAATGAATAACAAATTTTATTTTAAAAATAGATCTCAGTAACAATGAAATACCAAAAGCTGGTCATTGTAATAGAAAAAAAAAAAAAAGGTAAGAGGAGTTTGCTTTACTTTTTTTCTGAAAATATGGAATTACCACTGTAATTACAACTCACTTGTTTTTATTTGCATTATTCCTTTTATGGATTATCCAAGGATGTTTAAAATCAGAGTGGCTTCTGCATGGTATTTAGACATACATATGGATTTTTATCTTCAAGTAAATACATTCTCAAGGAATACGAAGAAAACTGGGTACTTGCTTTTACATAAGCATAATAAGGAAGACATATTATGCTCAAGAAATATATTCCAAAGTAATATATAGTTTTGCATTACCATTTCTGTAGATTAAAAAAAAAACCTGTATTCAAAGTACTAGTATTTGAAAATAACAAATTATACCACTTACATACAGAGAAAAGATATAACTATACTATTTCCACACCCCCCCCCCCCGAAAAGAGGAAACTTTCAAGGCAATGACAACAGTAATTTAAAAGTGGTTTTCTAACTGCAAAGTGCTAAAGAAGTGAGTACTTAAGAAAAACTTCAGGCTGATACTGAGATACCAAGAATGCAAGAGACAAAGGAAGGTAACGCCCTCATCACTATAAAGTCTGTTTTAACTGCATTTCACAAAGAAATGAAAGCAGTGGTTACAAAACCAGTTAAGGCCAAGTTAGCACACAACTTACTCATCAGCCACATTTCTTTTCAAACAAAGCTGACCGTGTATGCTTCGTGAAACTTCCTCCATACTGCACGTGCTATAGAAACTTGATCATATCCGTATTTCAGAAAAGGATGCTATCCACACTTAGCACATCAGTTGTCCATAACACACAGCAGATAAAAATGATCTTTCATAACAAAATACTTGATATCTGGCATTCTCTGCAAACCAAAAGCTGATCACAAAGTTGTATTTTATTCTTATTGTTGGTACTTTTTTTAAAATTTTTTTGGGGGGGTACCGGGGATCCAACTCATCACTTTGCACTTTGCCAGGCAAGTGCTTGTGCTGTTGAGCTCTATCCCTGGCTGGTCCATGTTCTTTATGAGACCTGAGGTCATTTTTAGATTTGTGGAAACTGACGTAATTTACTTTGGCCCTGTAAGATAGAAGTATCTTGGTATTTAATAACTGAATGCCTCTTTTGTTAAAACTTGACCCTGAGAGAAATGATATTTAAGGAGAGGGAAATGCTAATTTTCTTGATTTGGTCATTATATATTACATGTGTGTGCTGAGTTATTACACTACATCCCATTAATAGGTACAATTATCAGGCGTCAATTTAAAAAACCAAGAAAACTAAGATTTTCCAGCTAACGAGATTCACAAAGTACAGTATGAACACAAGAATCAAAACTGAAGGAATTCTGGATCCCACTGTAATTCTTAACTTATTTTGTGGCTGAATTAAAAATCTTTATATGTAAAATATTGTGTCTACATTTAGAATATTTGGAAAGTATAAATCATTTTCTTAAGAATGAATAGTAAATATTCACCACTATCAACTGCATACCTTACACTGACTCTAGGCAAAAATTGCACAGTGGATACTGTATTTGGGAACTCATTTCATATTATTATATTATAAATAGCAATTTTATTCTCTTGCTGTTCATGGGAAAAGTACTTATCTTTCCACCCATAGATTACTCCCTCTAGTATTCCCCACAGTTCTGGAATTATGGTAGGCCCTTAATAAATAACTGTGAAATTGAATCAGGATAAAATATAAATCTATGGTGACAAATGTCTATGGGAACATAATGTGATGGAAAAAAAAAAAACATTGGAAAAATATGACTTGATTCTAATCTCAGCTCCACTACCATCTTGCTAGATCTCACTTGTAAAGTGATTATCACCATCTTTGCCAATTCGACAATCTCTGATAAAAAGATCCTATAACAGACATGATGTCAACTGCATAGCATAAGAAGACTTTGTAGACTGTTGAGGCACAGTGACTCTGTAAAGAAGGCCAAGCAACAGTCATTATGCAAATAGAGGCAAACATTTAGATAATCACTATCTAGATTTAATCTGTTATTATCTCCTTCCTCCTCCAGATCTCAGCATTACTTGTTTCCTGTCCAATGTCTACTCATTGTTTTTCTGGAGACTCTATCCTAATGCCTCTTTGGGGAACTGTCTAGGTACTTCTAACAACAGCATTGCCACCCTTGGTTTTCAAGATTAATTAAGTGACCTAGACCCTAGCCTATCAGAGTCACATTTCTCTGGTCCAAGTGATGGGATCAAGGGCAGGTAAGTTCTAAATTATAATTGAAGAGTCATGAAAAGGCTCTGTGAAAGGAATTTCTCTCTCTCTCTCTCTCCCTCCCTCCCTCTGCTGCATTCAGGTGTCAAGAAGGGTGGATTATGTAGGCAAGACCTTAAAAGAAGCTCAAAGAAACATGGACCTGAGAGACCAGTTTAAAGAAATCAGGTCCAGGTCTTGGTAATATCATTTGAGCTTCACCCTAGGAGGAGAAAATAGGTATTCTACTACTTAACTTTATATCCCACTAAGGATGACTTAAGTCAGCCATTTTGAAAGTTCTAAGCCTATCCTTGGTGACAGATCATGTCTGTATGTAGTTCTATTTGGTGGATCTCTGTTTCATACATCTTAAAGTTCTTAACATGAAGTATCAGGACTGTGGCCTACGGTCAGACTTACCAAGCCTTTGTTAGATTGTCTCCCCTCATGCTAAATTAAAATGGGGCTTAATTGGGTAGGCCATTACAGATGTGATGAGCTATGAGGCCTTCTTAGGAGGCTGGTTCCTCTCTTTTCCCAGGACACTGGGCATGTACCTGGTCCTATAGAGAATTGTTTGGCTCTCTTGAGGCTAACTCATGTCAAAGAATTTCAAGAAGTCTGGTGCATTGCAGTCATGTCAGTGTGTTCATTCACAGTGGGGGGGGTGCTTTTCCAGGTCAGACCTTGGGCACCCTTTTCACACCCTCAGGGTACCAAGAAGCCATGCTAGAAACCAGAGTGTTCACTAATGGGCACACAGTCAATCAGAACAAAGACGGTCTGAGGGATCTCACATCAGGACTATGGTGATTAAAATAACAGTCCTGTCCTGCAACCGAATCTCCATCTCTAGTGACCAGAACTTTCCACACATCAAATTCAACCTCTACAGTCTTCTCCAGCAGTGCTGAGCAAATGTGTAAAAATAATGACCCCATCCTTCTTTAGTTAACACACTCCTCAGACACTTGGTGTGGTAAGCAGGCTAATTAACTTGGCTGTTTTTCTCAATTATATCCTGTCTCTGCTCCCTTGAGGCTACGTTTAGATTATTTCAAAAAGGCTATTTAGCTTCACTTTGGGTTGCTCCCATGGCCAGTTAGTTTTTTCCATTAACTGTAGATTTTTGACAATTTAACTTTTTTTTTTTTTTTCTGGTATAGAGCATTGAATCCAGGGCCTTGTGGATAATAGCAAGTGCTCTACCACCAAGCCACATCCTCAGTTCTTTTTTATTTTTATTTTTTGTTTTGTTTTAAATTTTGAGACAGGGTCTCACTATGTTGCTCAGGCTGGTCTCAAACTTTCAATCCTTCTGTTTCAGGCTCCTGAGTAGCTAAGGTTACAGTCATGGACCACTATTCCTGGCAGAGTTTATGTCTATAATGACTGATGAAAGCCCCAGCTTTGAAAGTGGAGCATAATCATACAGTTGTTCTCAAAACTTTCCAACAAAGAACTCCATGCCCGAGTTCACCTTATCTATTGTGGGTCTCTTGCCAAGAATAAGTTATAGGCAGAGAGATACAGGTCTTCCATTAGAGGAATATGTCTTTAAGCACATTTAGCTATAACTTGCTGAAAAAGCAAAGATGGTAGCAATAAGAAGCTACTAACCAAGCATAGACAAGCACAGTAAAAGATCAATGGAAATCAACATTCCCAAGCAACTGATGTGTTTAAACCTTGGGATGCATTAGTGATTGCCAGCAATAATGAAAGAACAATGAAAGGCTGGCTTTACTAATCAGATTACATTTTTTTAGAACAATTCTAGATAGTCTGAAGAAAAATAGCCATCAGCTATTAAAATCTCTGAAGTATAGCTGCAAGAGAAATGTATAAAATTCCCTCCCTTGAATGTATATCATTATTTTTAAAAACAAACTTTAACACACTCGATTTTTCTGTTTTCCTCCCAAACATGTCATTTGAAATTATCTCAAATGACACAAAAAGTGAAATATTAAGCCAAGAGAAATTACTTTATATAAACACAAGGGAATCGCCACCAAAAGCTTTCAGTGTCCCAACAGTGTCAGACAGTTCCTGGCATATCATGAGGCTGTGGGCATTGCTGGAGACAACAGGATGTGAGCTAAGAGGCTGGGAGGCCAAGAAGAGACTCCAGAGAGGAGGTTTTCATGGACCTAACAGAGAACAACAGCTTCTTCCACTGGCTGTACTTTGCCTTCAAAGGCAGTTAAAGGAGCTGCTAATGCAGTCAATTTTAGGCTCATGAAATTATTTTATCTCTAACATTATTTGGATCACAGAAATGCTAATGGAACACAGACAAAGAAAGTCCTGTTGCCACAGACTTACAAATAAACCACTTTAACAGCAGCTGATCATGCCAGAGCCTGTGCCAGACCTGGCCCCTCAGCTCAGACGTGAGCATGTTGGTATGAATATCATCTTACACATAGTTCAGCGCTCAGGGAACACATTGAGTACAGTATGGTATAGACATACAGCCTTGCTCACGGGAACAGTTATATTTAGCTATGGAGGTAAAACAAGAAGGCCTTGTCCTATGGATACCAAGACTTATATTTCTAACCAGATTAGCACTAGTTTAAGCTTTTGCTGGAGATTTTCCTCTTGAAAATGCACTTTGGGAATGTTTCCCAGTGTTTTCAAAATGAAAAGAACAAAGCAAAGTAGAAAGAGATAGCTATCTGAGGTGACCAGTATCTAAAAAGTTCTTTGGCTTTCAGGTCTTAAATGCAATAAAAGAGCTATAAAAATGATTAAGATCAAGAAATACTAAACTTCATTTATTAAAAGAGTTCTTTGGTTATTCATCCAGCATCACTAGTCAGTCAAACTAATTTTGGATTTACATTAAAAGTGTTTAATTCTTGCTGCATAGCTATATATAAAATCTCTTTGGCATGTGCACCTGTATTTTCCCAGTAGGTTTTCTGACAGGTAATAGGGCAGCAGGTGTCAGGAAGCTGAAGGTGGGGGCATTGTCCTGGCCTCCAGGCCCATTTCATGCCAGCCTGAGGACTAAATTCTGAAGCCTTCTCCAGAGAAATGTGTGGCTGCTAGGGAAGTCCCCTCTTCTGAGACCATTCATTCCATCTTTCGATGACTATTATTTGGGCACCTGTTGGAAACATTATGTAGCAATTTGTGCTGTGTGAACATTTTCTATGTCATGTCACCTTTAACCCTCCCAGAAGTTGTGGGAAGTAAGTATTACTATTCCTGTTTTAAATATGGCAAAACAGCAACTCAGAAAAAGGAAATGACATGCCAGTGTCTTGTCTGTATAAGAACAAGATTCCTAAGACTCGGGGCTAATAAGCTCTAAAGTTCTTTGCTGTTCTACCTCTTAGCAACTCCTGAGGGGAACAGAATTGCAGACAGGAAGATGGGAGTGATCTGATTTGATTCTTTGTTTTATACAGAGCAAGTTGAGGGATTTATCTTTGGACATGTGATGGGTTGGTAGAAGCTCATGGCCCTAAGTAGAACAGAACAAGAAATCACCAGAAAACCAGAACTTATATACGCATCCTGTATTCATCTACTGATTCTGTACTGAGGAAAGAGTAGAAGGTAATTCTGCAATTTTAAAAGTGATTTTAAGATAAAAGTGGCAAACTCATACATTAAAAGACCAAGAAAAGAAGGGATTCAATATATTACCAGTTAAAAGAGGTATAGCGATAGTTATCTGAAGCAGGTTTGTGTGAAGAAACTTGAGGGAAAAAACTTGAGGAAAAGAAGATAGAAAAGTGTGTGTGCCTACACATTTATCTTAAAATGACAGTGAAATTATCAGTTAAAATAAGCTAATTAAATGCCTGAGAGTGTGCAAACAGGAAATGGGTAGGTGCTCATGGGTAGACATCATGACCGTATGATTTGGTTTGCATTTCTTAGGAAGTAAGGTGGGATGGATAAGACACTATTCTTCATTTGTTTTTATTTTTTATTTTTTACAAACTAAACAACTTTTAAAAGCTGGCCTACTGTTTTATTTACTGAACAAGGAGCAAAAAAGGAGTCATTTGGATTTCTAAATGGTTACTACAAAACTTTAAATCAGTAGTGGTAGAAATTATTTCAATGTTTCCTGCAGGCAGAGTTTCCCTCAGAATGTGATGAAAGCTGAAGGCAAATTCTGTGATCACCACCGTTGCCTGGCTGACACTCTCAAAGAGCACCCCAGGGGAGCTGTACTGAAAGGCTCTGTTGCCTCGGGAGCTTCCAGCTGTGCTCTCCAGCGGCTCCTGCCTCCTTCTGCGGGCACACGATGGAAACCCCACTCCCATGCGGGGCCTGCAGGCTGGAGTCACCCACTGCCATGACTCACTTTTCTCTCTCAACAAAGAGGCCTGTCTCTAGGCTCTTCTCTCTTTCCTCCTGCCAAAATCTCAGCACTTGACCTCTTGACCCTTCTCTCAATAATCGCACAGGTTTATTTATACTGACAGTAAGTTTACTACTTCTATTTCATCAAAGTATTTTCTTTAATTCTTCCTCTCACACGGGAAACATAACGCCTTACCCAGAATAAAACATTCCTTTATGCTGAAACCGTAGACATTTTGGAAAGCATGCATATATATATATATATATATATATATATATATATATAATTTTTTTTACTTTGATTCTATTTCACACATCTATACTAATGTATGAGTTAGTTTTGTGCTTAGAATGCTCTCTCGTTCTACCTTGCCCGGCTGGCAAAATTCCTGCTCATTGCTCAAAACTTTACAAATACAATCTCCATCCAGAAAACTTTGCTTGCTCCAGAACTGGGCTGCAAGAGGAGCCACTAGCCCCTCAGAAGTTCATAAGCACTTAAAATGTAACAGCTAAAACTAAGATGTGGAAAAAAAACTAGGATATGCTAAAATAAACCAAATTTAAAAGACAGCATTGAAGAATATAAATGATCTCATTGTTATATTGGATTGCATGTTGAAATGATAGTATTTTGCATATAGTAAGTTAAGAATAGTAGATTGTCAAAATCAGTTTCATGGTTTTGACTTTCCGAGGTGGCTAATTGAAAATTTTAAGTTAAACACGCAGGTCTTGTTTGTGGCTTACACTGGATTTCCTTTGGGTAGTGCTCCTCTGAACTCTGGACTACTGGTTTTGAACCAGTGGAGGGAGCTGGATCACAGGCTGATTTGTGAAAACATATCTGTCTCAATGCCTGTGGAATGGTTCTTTGGGGTGAAATGATTTATCTTTTGGATACATATCAGTAATATATCTAAGGTAAGCTATAAGGAACAGATGTACAAGGTCTTTGGTATTTCAGCCAAACAGCATTAATCTTTCATCAGCTGACCGAAATCCCTATTGCTTCCCCACTCACTCCTAACACTGGTGACAAGACCGAAGCAGCGTGGTGATGTATGTAATTCTTTGTTGAGTTAACCAGTCCTATACCAAGCTGATGGAGCAGAATATGCTCCAGTTAAGCATGAACAACTGTGAGGGAAAAAGAAGAAAGGAAACTAATACTGTGCTATACACAGTGCTAAGCCGTTAGATAGCTCAGCCAGAATTTCATGAATTATGCTCAGTGAAACTTGCTGAGCATGGAAGATGCTCCTAAATGTTTTGCTAGGGGTGGGGTTCTATGGTCAAGTCAGATTGCAAAGTGCTAGATTAAACAAAGTTAGCTAGGTTTTTTAAAACTCAAAAGACTTTTAAAGTCTTTGTTTATTTTAAAATCTTTTTTCAAAGTCTTTAATAAGCTATGAAATATTATGACAACTCAAAAGGGAAACATTGAATTCGATGTTCCCTCACTTACCTGACCACAGTATTCTTTTTAAGAGGGTACCTATCACCATCACTAGTTGGTAAAATTTGTCATAGAAAATGTCATTTAATCTTCATTTTATGGAGGGAAAAATTGTGCTAAAAAAAAAAGTAAAAAGCTCAAAAGGTAAGTGACTCACCCTGTGTTTCAGTGTTATACAACTGCCTCCTAGGGGAGGCAGAATTTCAAATTCTCATTTACACTAGAGGCAGGAATTAAATGTGGCCAGAATAGGGAAATATCACCATGAAGAATTCACAGGGCATACTGAGATTCACTTTAAAATGACTTAGTCACTTCCTCCCACATATCCCAAACTCATTTCCATCTATACTTTGACCTCCTTGGATGAACCAGGTCTCCTCTTGTAAATACTCCAGTTTTTCTCCTTTGCATATTGGCACACAATATTTATTATTTGCTTTTCATATGGACACACCTTATTTCTCCAAATAGACTAAGGGCTTGCTAAAAAAACTACTTTGAATTCCCCATAGTGTGTCCTATGCGAAGAAGGGGCTTCATAGAACATTATCAATTTATTAATCATCAGCCTGCTGGCTTAGACACTGATAGTTTACGGTTTCTCTTTACAGTATCTAAATTGTACAGGAAAATTGGCTCTTAGTTTAGAGACATGATGTGTTCAATGAGCTGCCAACTGCACATCAAGTTGCTTGCTGCTGAAAGGTGGCCTACCTGTAAAATGCAACTCATGATATCAGATGCAATTTTTGCATGAGGAGTATCTTCGTCTTTGCCAGAGGGTCTTAGGTTGTGTTCCAAGCAGGAGTCCCACAGCCCCACAAGGGCCTTTGCGTGCTTTTCAATGGATTCTGTCTCTCTGATGGCTGTTGTGATTCTTGTGATACAGATTTCAACCACAGCCTGGTCGTTGTTATTGGTTTGGTAATCCTATTTGGAAAGAGAACCTTCATGTTAAATAATGCTCTGGAAAGTTATCCTTTAAAGGATGAAACACTAGCTGAGTCATTTAGAACACAGGTATGCCATGCAGTGTGTGGTGGGTTGAAGTTGTAGAGCCCAATACAATAAAGCCTTCTTCCTTGGAAATAGTAATCTTGCAGAAGAGAAACATTTGCAAACATGCCAAAATGGAGCAAGTTTACAACATCACCAACAGGAGGGAGGAGGCAGAGTTCAAATCTCAGTTATTCACTAGCAGTGGGTTTAATCTTAAGGCCACTTCAGTTTCTAAATTCACAGTGGTGAAGGGTTACCTTTTAGTCTAACATTTCAGTAGCATTTATGAAGTCTTACAAATGATTTTCCAGTGTCCCTTCATTTTCTCTCTCCTTTGGGACACATTATAGAACATATCTTTTCATTTCTCTCTTTTTAACTAAAAATTGGCTTTCTCCAATCAAATTTGCCTCCGTGCTCTATTTTAATTCTCTCCTAATACTTCTATCATTCTCACTGAGAAATATTATACCCTCTAAAATATGTAAATGTGAAAACAAAAGGCTTATCATTGTAATTTAGAAAATAAGTCTGTGAACTCCACATGAGTGACTCACAAAACTGAAAACAGAAAAGCAAAATGTTAGATCCTTACATCTTCACATACAGTTAGAGAGGGGAGGGGATGGGGTTTTTCTGTCCTCCTGCAATTTCCTTGCTCTTAACATTTTTTCTGCTAGGATATGTGGGCCATTAAACATCATGTGCATGAATTTCTCTCTAAATCATAGGTTGTTTGTGGCCTAGGTTCTCCAGAAGTGGAAATTCCTGAGATAAAGGAAAGGGATATTTTTAAGGCATATGACATATTGTTTCAGAAAGGTCTTACTAATTTTTACACTGGCCATCTGTGTGAAAGCATGATTTCATCTTTGGGTCTTTGAAAGAACACAGTATTTTTAAATTTTTGCTAAGTTGACTAGAGAAAAACAGTATCTAACTGCTACTTTATGTAGAAATTTCCTTGAACCAAAGTGAGGTTAAATACTTTCACCTGTTCACTAGCCACTTGTAATTCCTCTTTTGTGACTATATCTTATGTCTACTTTTTTTCCCTTAGATGACTTCATTTTCTTTTTGATCCTCTTTGGTGCAGTATCTTTTTTTCAATTAAAGTTATCAAGTTACCATTTGACATTTGGGTTGCCATTATGTCTGCATGTGTATGATTTCTATTTTAATAGTTTGCTGCTATTTTGACATGGTAAGATTTTAGATAGTCAAATCTATCAATCTTTTTGAGTTGTCACCATTTTTCTTCTTTATAATTGGAGATTTAAATTGTTTAAACTATTTATTGATTGAAAAGATAATGCAAAGATATAGCACCAGCTGGGCCTAGTGGCGCTGGCCTGTAACCCCAGCTCTCAGGGGCCCTAAGGCAGGAAGATTGCTGTATGTCTGACGCCAGTCTTGGCCACATAATGAGTTCAAGACCAGCATGAACTATATAGTGAGACCCTGTCTCAAAAGAACAACAACAAAACAAAAGCCAAAGCCAAAGCCAAAGCCAAAGCCAAAACCAAAACCAAAACCAAAACCAAACCGAAGAAAAAGATATACTGCGAAAATAAAAAAGACACAGAACTGGCTTATCGTGAAATCTCAGGGTCCTTTAGTACCTGTTTCTCATCCTCCCAGTTCCCTTCCCTGGCTGAGAGCATACTCGCCTGTTCCTTCTGGGTTTCACAATGGCATGCTGAAGCCCGTGCGCACGGCATCGCCACAGTCTCCCCTTCTGTGTGATCCCTTTGACAACCTTTTTCTGTCTTTTTAAAAAATCTTTTGACAAACATTCAACCTTTGTTATTTTAGAAATTAATCTTTTAACCATTCACTTAGCTTTTGAATCTATTTGGAATTTATGAAAGTGAAGTCATGCATTTTCTTCTTGGTCTCTAATGTTGCCACCATTTTTATTGAAAAGTTCATTTTAGGTAATTGTTTTATATACAGGAGTTTCTATTGCAGATCTTGTCTCTTCCATTTGTTGATCGTTTTCTCAGTCCTTCCGCAATACTAATTTTGCCACTTTCTTTACTTAAGTTCCATGGAATTTTAAGGGTGCTTCTTAGTATATTTTATGTTTGTTGTTGCTTCCTAGCAAAATCCCTTTTACTCAAGACCTCAAATTAGCTATTGCTGATTAAGTCAACTTACTGCTTGTGTTGTTTTCTTTGTTTTCCAGGGCTGGGGATTGAACCCAGTGCCTGCACAGCTTTTCATCTGAGCTACAGTCACTAGGCACTTTATTGCTTTTTGTATTTACTTTGCATCTAGCTCTTTAGTTCAACAATTCTCAATTATGACACAGTTTCAAATCATTCCCTTGGGTTTTCTAGAAAGATTTCTTTCTGTATTTTATGCAGCCTTGGAGAGCTCTATACCTTTTAATACATCTCAATACTTATTTTGTTGGCTAGAATTTCTTGAGCTATTTTTTTTCCACATAAAAGTGACTAGACCAAGAACGTTGGCTTAGTTCCTGATTTTTGTTATAAAATTTTATGGCTCAAACTAAGAAAATAAAGTTAATGTTTTAAATCATATAGGATGCATCACTTGTATATCACAATATATAAACTTCAAGTTTATGCATTGATAATATCTTTAGTAAGCATTATGCTGGACTTTTGAGATGAGACAAATATTTTATAATATAATAATTTATAAAGTTAAAGGAGTATCAATCTATTACTATTTTATGGTGTGGGGGTTAGAGATATGGCTCAGTGCCAGAATATTTGTCTGGCATGTGAAAGTTTCTGGGTTCAACCCCAGTACCACAAAAGAAAAAGAGAAAATGAAGAAGAAGAAAAGCGGAGGAGGAGGAAGAGGAGGAGGAAGAAGAGAAGGAGGAAGAGAAGGAGGAGGAGGAGGAGAATGAAGAATGACTGTTGACTTTCATTAAATGCCTTTCTTCTAGTGCCTATAGATATATCATTTTTGTCCTTAGAGTTATCACTGTGATAAATTATAGATGCAAATTTCATAAGTGAACTTTGCATTCCTTGAATGTATCTTACTGGATCTTGGGAAATAAATTTTTAATGTGCTGTTGGATTCTGTTTTTAATATTTTATTTAAAATTTTTGTGTTAATGTTTGGTTTTTATGTCAATCAAACTTCATTAAATATATATTAATTTCATATCAGAATTTGGAAGATTTATGCTCTCTGTAACCTTACTTTCTTTTTTTAATGGAAAGTGTCACAGCCCAAGAGATGAGAATTAAAATTTTCTGCAATTAATGTTTCTAATTTTCCTGGTATTTCATGTAGTCTTTGTTTATGAATACTGCTGTTTTAGAATTTGATGTTTAGGTATTCCTAAGCTTTATAACTCTTGTGACTCAAATCCTCTAGCATAAAAATACCTTTTCTGATCTTATTTGACACTTTTTAGCATGAACTTTCTCCTGTCTCATACAAAGATCATGATTTCTGCTTCTTTCATTTGTGTTTGCCTAGTGTTATTTTCTTATTTTTAAATTTTCTTTTACAGCATATGTTGCATCAAATGAGTGATCATTAATCTTCTTATATAAGTTGGTAAAAAACAGTTTAGTGGCCATTATTCAATTATTAGTAATAGTCAAAGGCAATGTCTAGTATATGATATATACAAAATAATATAGTATTATGTGATGAATAAAAAATTAGTATCTGATTAATCATTTGATTTCAAATTATTCTATCATAATCAAAATTTAAACATAATGGGGCTACATGTAGATTCAATAGAGTTGCATTTGAAAACAGAAGTCTTGTCTTAGCAAATAAGTGGGCAAATTTCCTTTAATAATATTTAGCAGGGAAAAAATGTTTTGATCAGCACTGATTTTCTCTTATGGTATTCTTTCATGTGCTTTATGTAGTAATTTGGCATGGTATAAAAATAATAGCATGTAAATCATGTCTGCATCTGAGCTATCATTTTACTTTAAAATTATGCAGTTTCATTTAAGTATCAAAAGAAACACCCATATAAGATAAACTTATTATACAAAGCTAGTGGCTTCCAATGTAGCTAAGGTGGACTATATTAGATACTAGGTATGTACACTGGCCACATCCTCCATCCAGATAGAACACAGGCTCTCATCTCCTTATCTATAGAAACTGCCCTTCATCAAAGGGAATGGCCTCATTCAGTGCTTCCTCCTTCACTTGGGACTGTCAGCATCCAATGACTAGTCCACTGGGAACAGGAAGGCCTGTTCACTTGTCTTAGGTGAACTCTGAAGGGTTATCCCACTTCCAGAGCATCCTGTGAGACCAAGCCAGGCTTATTTCACAACTGCATTTCAGATCAACTTTCCTTCTTCCCAATCTTTTTCATTCACTCTCCCACACATATTATTTCTGAGAAATGTTCTGCATCGTAACTGTGACTGCAAACTTTTTCTAGAAGCCCAGTTACAACAGAGTATACTGAAGAACATAGTAAACCATATGCAAATAATAGTTTAATGATACATGTCAGAGAGATTTTGATTTAGATGAAGTGGGTCTCAATGAAAGCTAAAGATGATACTCAATGAAAATACATAATGTACTATGTGTTTTGGTTCATAAATATATCATGCTTAAGAAGTCATTGACTTATTAGAGAATTTTAAAATGAGCTTTTGAATGAGGCTAGTATATGAGTGATAGTGTCAATGAGGTTGTTAAAGATAAAGTAAGTCTTATGTTTTCTAACTAGAAAAGTTAAGTAGCTGTCAGTAAAGACAAATTCTGTGACACAGGTCGCAGGTTGCTGCTAATACATACAGTATTAGGTCTAGATGCATCCTTTATAAATATTGATATTATTGTGAACCTCTTGAAGTCAAGAATTTATTTACTAAAAAAGTAAAGCATTTTAAGGCAGGGGATTTAGCTCCTGCTTGGCAAGTGCAAGGTTGTGAGTTCAATTCCCAGTCCAAAAAAAAAGGAAAGAGTTTTTTAACTTGAAAATTTTTATATATCCAAATCCTACATGTAAAATGAAGAAAATTTTACTAAAAAAAAAAAAAAAAACTTCCTCCTAAACCTGGAAAAATCTGCATAAGCAGCTAACTTCTTCCTTCAACAAATATTCGAAAAGACAAAAATTTTTAACTGATTTCAATGATGTAATTAAATAGTTTAAAAGGTTCTTGGTGAGTGATTGGCTATGCAATTAGGATTTTTCTAATTAACAATGCAAGAGATAAGCATGCATATGTTAATATTGAGCTTGAGCTCAATATTGGGTCAGTATCTGTGCTTATTAAAATGAGCAACTTTTAAGGGCCGGATCTGTTTAATGTCAAACCCATCAAGCTGGGTTTAGACAATTGTTCTCACAATGATCTTGTCATTGTCAATTTTAAAATAATCTATCCTGAAGTGGTAGGATGTCAAATTGAAAAACTACGATAAGAAAAAAGCCAGGAATGGTGCTGCTTCAGGCCTGATTATCAGGAGGGTTCACTCTCACTCAGCCAGACACTACACCGTGACTTCAGCTCCCCCCAGCCTCTCACATCGCCCTTTGCTATGCTGAAAACAGTCTTCAGAGAGTGGCCCACTGATACAAGGGACATGGAATATCTGAAATAAAGCATTCAGTGGTGGGGAGAGGATTTGACTAGGTGTGCAAGTTTGGAAGAGAAAATGGAGATACATAAGGTAAAGGGTGTTATTATATCTCCCTCTATCAATCTAGAGACATAATTGTACAGCATTTTGGACATGGATTGTGTCCGATGGCCTGTGTGAATGCTAGGTTCTATTCTTACCAACTCTTTATCTTGAGTAATTGCTTATTTCCCTGTACTTCAGTTTCTTAAACCTCAAAACTGGAATACTATTGATACTTATCGCCTAGGATTATTATGCAGATTAAACGAGTTCATGCATTCTGTATGGAAAAGACCTACAACAATGTCTGACACATAGTAAGTACAAAGAAATGTTAGCTATTATTTTGTGTCAGAATACTAGAACTATAAATGCCAGTTTAGGTTTTATAGTATAGTCAGTTAAAAACATTTCCTGGTACAGTTGATATTTATTCCCAAACCACTTAATAATATACATGAAAAGCCTACATAGTTACTATTGTGGAATAGTTTCATTCTACATTGACATCCATACTAATAGCTATTTATGTTGGTATCACTCTTTCTACCTTTAAAAGTACATGCATAAATATACAAATATATTATATATATAATTACATCATTAGAATATTTTAGACCAAGTCACTAATGACAGCATAACAGCAAATGGTTCCATAGCTGATAATTTCACCAAGGTTCCCATCAGAAGAAAATATAAAAACCATTTTAGGGATAGCAAACTAACAAAAGCCATTTAGTATTCATGCAAGTAAAATTCTAATTGAATTGAATTTTTAAACTTTACTAATTATAAACACCCAGGGTAATAAACACACAAGCCTCTGTGAGCAGATTAAACACAGAGCTCTTCAAAATTTACTGACTCTAAATTATAAAATTCTACATTAAGAATCACTCACTCAATGTATAAAGAAAATTCTCTTTATGAAAAGTTCCAAGCTATTTTTAAAAGAAACATGTTTAGAAAGAAAAACTTTTAGAAAATGAAAAATTCCCACCCAGCTTCCTGAGACTCCAGAGGTGTCACTGGAGGTTCAGCTGGACTGACTGGACCACGCCTAGCAACCTTCTTTCAATCTGGGGAACTGAGGCTGCATAAATTCCAGGAGCCAAAGGTGCACAAGGTGATTTCCAACCTGCCTGAGGGAAGCTTTGAATCATTGCTCAAATCCCAGAAATATAGGAAAATGACAAGATGAAAAATCAAAATGCAATCTCAAACCTCCAGCCCATCCCAATAGAACCTAGGAACCATGTACATAGAAGAAAATGTAAGCCATACACCTGAAATGCCTGAAATGATGTAAACTGAAATAAAGAAACAACTCTGGGAAGCTATAAAAGAACTCAAATCAGAAATAACCTCCCATGGAAAAGAAATGATAAAGGTAATTAAAGAACTGCTGAACATATCCGAAGAAGACACAATTAAAACATTAGAGGAACAATGCAAAAAGATGGAAACCCTGAATGAACAATATAAGAAACAAACAATATGCATGAAGCTGATTCAAAGAGATAAAAAGAAATCAAAAATTCCATTAAAACTTGATAAAACCATCTCAATGAAAGTGAAGATAGAATCTCAGACCTTGAAGACAAGATTGCAGCTAGTGAACAGGAAAGGAAAGATCTTTTAAAAATAACAAGGAATCAGGAAATAACAATTCAACAACTGCAAGACAATGTGAAGAAAAACAACATAAGATTGATAGGGATAAATGAAAAAAAAGGGGGACAACACAAATGCTATCAAGAGGCTATTTACATAAGTAATAGCTGAAAATTTCCCAAACATGAGAATGGAAACTGACCTACAGATCAGGAAAGCATATAGAACTCTAAATAACCAGAACCAAAATAAAACTACACCCAGATATATAATAATCAACACAGAAATCCAACACAAGAACAGAATATTAAAAGCTGTTAGGGAGAAAACACAGATCACCTACAAAGGAAAAACTATCAGAATCACAGCAGATTTCTCAACACAAACAATGAAGTCAAGAAGAACATGGAGTGAAGTGTTTCAGATCCTAAAGGAAAATGACTTCCAACCCAGACTGATGTACCCTGCAAAACTGTCCTTCATAATGAATGGAGAAATAAGATACTTCCATGATAAAGAATAGCTGAAGAACTTCATGATCACCAAATTAACTCTGCAAAGAATACTGAAAGATATTCTAGATAGACATAGGAAAAAACCACTAAGCAAGGCAGACAATTAAACAGAATGGAAAGGTAAAGACACAACAGCAGAAAGATAACATGTCAAAAATAAACCAATATATAACAGTAATAACCATTAATGTAAATGGCCTCAATTCACCAATTAAAAAAAACAGACTGGCAGAATGGATCAAGAAACAACATTCAACTATATGCTGCATACAAGAAACCCATTTAACACAAAGGGAAGCTCATAGACTGAATGTCAAAGGGTGGAAAACAATACTTCATGCAATGGGATCCCCCAAAAAGCAGGAGTAGCTATTCTGTTAGCAGACAATGTGAACTTCAAACCAAGAATGATCCGAAGAGATAAAGAAGGTCATTACATACTACTTAGGGGAAAACTTCAAGAGGAAGAGATAACAATTTTAAACATATATGCATCAAATTCTAGAGCACCCAGCTATACAAAACAAGTATTAGCAGAAATGAAAAATCAAATAAGCAATAACACAATTATAACAGGAGACCTTAACATGCCATTGACACAAAGGGACAGATCAACCAGACAGAAAATCAGCAAAGAAATAACAGAATTGAATCACATCTGTGAACAAATGGACTTGATAGACATATACAGAGTATTCTATCCAACAACATCAGAATATACATTCTTCTCAGCAGTACATGGGACATTCTCTAAAATAGACTATGTAATAGCCCACAGAACATACTTAAGTAAATGTAAAAGAACTGAAATTATCCCATGCATGTTTTCAGATCATAGTGCCATAAAACTAGAAATTAATGATAAAAGAAATTGGAAAAACCCCACAAACACATGGAAATTGAATAACATACTCTTGAGCAATCAGTGGGTCACAGAGGAAATTAAAGAAGAAATTAAATAATATTTACAGGCAAACAAAAATACAAATACATCTTACTGGAACCTGTGGGATGCAATGAAAGCAGTCCTGAGAGGAAAATACATTGCAGTGAATTCCCACATCAGGAAACCAAAACGAACACAAATAAACTACCTGATATCACACCTCAAACATCTGTAAAAAGAAGAGCAAGTCAAAGCCAAAAGAAGTGAGGAAATTATAAAGATCAGAGCAGAAATTAATGCAATAGAGACTAAGAAAACAACATAAAGAGTCAACAGATCAAAGAGTTGGTTCTTTGAAAGGATAAATAAAATTGATAAACCCCTAGCCAACCTTATCTTAAAAAAGGAAAGAAAAAACTCAAATTCATGCAATAAGGAATGAAAAGGGTGAAATCACTACAGACCCTGTGGAAATACATAAGATCATCAATAACTATTTCAAAAACCTCTACCCTTATAGGTTTGATAACACAGAAGAAGTGGACAGATTCCTAGAAACATATGAACTACCAAAACTGGATCAAGAAGATGTAAAACTGCTGAGTAACCAATTTCTCTTAATGAAATTGAAAATATAATTAAGTCCTTACCAACAAAGAAGAGCCCAGGCCCAGACAGATTCACTGCAGAATTCTACAAGAAATTCAAAGAAGATTTAATGCTGACACTCCTCAAACTCTTCAATGAAATAGAAAGGGAAGCAATTCTTTCTAAGTCACTCCTGGAAGCAAATATTACTCCAATACCAAAACCTGAGAAAGACCCAACCAAACAAGAGAACTATAGGCCAATCTCCCTAGTGAACATAGATGCAAAAATTTTCAATAAAATATTGGCAAACAGGATGCAGCAGATCATCAAGAAGATTATACACCACAACCAAGTGGGATTCATCCCAGGCATGCAGAGATGGTCAACAACAGGAATAAAAACAGACCTACAAATCAATAAATGTAACCCACCATATCAATAGAGCCAAAAATAAGAATCACATGATCATTTCTATAGATGCAGAAAAAGCTTTTGATAAGGTCCAACACTTACTTATAAGAACCTAACAGAAAATTGGAATAGATGGTCTTTACATCAATATGATAAAGGCCATCTATGAAAAAACAACAGCCAGCATCATATTAAATGGCCAAAAACTGAAAGTCTATACTTAAAATCAGGCACAAAAGGATGTCCATTATCACTGCTCCTATTTAACATAGTACTGGAAATACTAGCCATAGCAAAGAGAAAGTTAAATTATCATTATTTGCAGATGACATGATACTCTACATAGAAGATTCCCAAAACTCCATTGAAAGACTCCTAGGTATAATAAATTCAGCAATGTAACTGGATACAAAGTCAATAATGAAAAACTAATAACATTCCTATACACTAACAACAAACTCACTGAGAGAGAAATAAGAGAAGCCACTCTCTTCACAATAGCATCTAAAAAATGAAATACTTAGGAATTAATCTAATGAAAGAAGTAAAAGATCTATTCAGGGAAAATTATAATACCCTGAAAAAGAAATCAAAGAGGACCTCAGAAAATGAAAGACATCCCTTGTTCATGGATAGGAAGAATAAATATTATGAAAATGGCCATTCTCCCAAAATTGTTATACAGATTTAATGCAATCCCAATCAAAATACCACTAGCATACCTCACAGATCTAGAGAAATCACTCTTAAAATTCATCTGGAACCAAAAGAGACCTAGAATAGCAAAGGCAATTCTAAGCAACAAAGGCAAGGCAGGAGGCATCACAATCCCTGACTTGAAATTATTCTACAAAACTATTGTAATAAAATCAGCATGGTACTGGAATAAAAACAGAGCTGAAGATCAATGCAACAGATTAGAAGATACAACTACAACTACAAACATGCTCAACAACCTTATCTTTGATAAAAGGGCCAAACATGTTCACTGGAAGAACAATAGTCTGTTCTTGAGCAAAACTGGCTGGAAAAATTGGCTCTCCATATGCCAAAAAATAAAAACAGACCCATGCTTATCACCATGTACTAAACTAAAGTCTAAATGGATCAAAGATATAAATATTAAAACAGAAACACTAAATATGTTGGAAGACAAAGTAGGTAAATATCTTGAAAACATAGGAGTAGGTAGAGAATTCATGAACAAGAATCAAACCGCATGGGAAATACTTCCCAGAATCAATAACTAGGATCATGTCTTATTAAAGAGTTTCTGCATGTTAAAAGAAATCTCCAGCAGAGTGAAAAGGAAACCCCAAAATTGGAAAAAAAATCTTAGTCAACTGTCCATCAGACAAAGGACTTCTGTCTAGAACATATAAAGAATTTAAAAAAATCAAATACCCAAAATTCAAAGACCCAATCCAAAAATGGGCATCTGAGATGAATACACAGTTCTCAGATGAAGAAATACAAATGATAGCTGGGTGTGGTGGCTCATGCCTGTAATACCAGCACTCAGGAGGCTGAGGAAGGAGGATTGTTGCGAGTTCGAGACCAGCCTGGGCTATAAACTGAGCTCAAGGCCAGCCTGAACTGCATAAAGACCCTGTCTCAAAAAGACACACACACAAAAAAATACAAATGGCAAATAAATATATGAAAAAGTGTTCAGCATCATTAGTCATTAGGGAAATGAAAATTAAAAGCACACTGAGATTCCATCTCACTCCAGAAAGAACAGCCAGGATCAAGAAAACTACCAACAACTAATTCTGGAGAGCCTGTGGGGAAAAGGAACTCTTCTGCACTGTTGGTGGGAGTGTAGACTGGTGCAACCACTGTGGAGGTCAGTCTGGAGGTTCCTCAAAAAGCTGGGATTGGAGATCCCATTTGACCCAGCTATTCCACTGCTGGGTATATTCCCAGAAGAACTAAAAACATCATACCACAGTGATATATGTGCCCATGTTTATAGCAGCACAATTTGTAATAGCCAGATCTTGGAAACAACCTAAGTGCCCATTCACTGAGGAATGGATAAAAAAATTGTAGTACTTTTATACAATGGAGTACTACTCAGCTATAAAGAATGATCACATGGAGATATTTATAAATAAAGGATGCAACTTGAGACCATACTCATAAGTGAAATAAACCAAACTCACATGTATAAATAGTGTATAGTCTCCCTAGTATAAGAAATGGTAAGAGTACATAAGATTCTATGGTAATCATGGTTCTCTATTATGTTGCTTTGAAGTCTTATAATGTTTTCATTCATTAGTTGGAATGATTTTATTCTGTTTTGTTTGATTTTACTATGTGTGATGGTATGAACAGCTACTTTGAAGAAAACAAGACATTATGGCAGCCATTGCTGATTTAATATCATCTTGCTTTGAAGTCCTACCATGTTTTTGTTCTTCTATTACCATTGGTTCTATCATCTTGCAAACAAAATTTTATGGAAAATGAGATATTATAGAAGCCATTGTTCATTTTCTGTTATTTGGTTTTGAATGTCCTGTAATACTTTCATTCCTGTGAATGGTTTTATACTCTTTTATTAGCATGTTTGATATTATTGTGTGTGAAGCTATGCTCAACTACTTCAAAGAAAGAGACATTATAGTAGCTACTGTTAATATCCAGTTGTCTTGTTGTGAAGTGTTGTGTTGTTTACATTGTTCTGTTCTGATTTGCTTTGTTTTGTCCTCTTTTGTTTTACTCTCTTTAAAATAAAAAATTCAAAAGATAGACAAAACAGATAAAAGATAGCTGAAAAATATCCAATGGATTGGAAGATAGAACTAAGGAAATGAAAAAAAAATCACATAAATAGAAAATACAAATAATAAAAAAACATGGAAGATAAAGTAGGTTAGAATATGAGGTCGATTCGATAAAATACACTAAATAAATATTTCCTGGTTGCATAGGTGAGCTCTTGCACAGGACTCCTAAAAGGAGATAACATATGGGAAGGGTAATATTAGAGATACTGTTTAAGAACTGTCCAAAACGGACAAAAGACACAAGACCTCAAACTCACAAAACACCATGAAGAAGAAATAAAAAACACCATGAATATTAAATAAGATTATACAAATAAAACCACATCTACACATATAATGGTGAACACCAAAGACAGAGAAGATATTAAAATGGAGAGGAAAAAACAAAAACTGACAGCAAATTTTATAACCCATCATCAAAGTTACTGAGAAATAAATAGGCTGCCAATTTAGACATCTGTATTCAAGTAATTATTCAAAAGTAAGAGTAAAAATAAGGACTGTCAGAAAAATAAACATCGAAAAAGTATTATCACTAGGAGAACTTCACTGAAGGGACTTTAAAAAGGTATACTTAAGAGAGTAAGGACTGGATTTAGAAAAAAAAAGAAGACAAGAAAATTAAAACAAGCACTTCAAGCAAGCACTGAGTATATTTTTGAACCAGTAATTTGAAAGAAGAAATTCAGGGGTATTAAACAAGGGAAATAGAAGTGTGGCTTAATAATAACATATAAGACAGACATTGAAGTGTTCCAAGGTTCTTGCAGTAATAGAAGAGCACTTGAATATCTTAAGACACAATACTGTAGTTAATCAATAATGCAAAGATCACAGTGATAAGATCTACCATTATTAGGCACAGTAAACAGAAAACGACTGTGATGACATTGTGAATGGTATCATACTATAAAGACAGTCCTCCACGAGACATAAATTGATCAAACTAGATTCTTAGTTCTTTGAAATTTCTTTGTCTTTAAAGGAATTGCTCATTTCTCTTATTCTCAGTTGTACTACTTACTATACTGTAACAGGTAACCTTTTACCAAACATTTCAGGAGCAAAAAGGTATACTTTTAATGCCCTTGGCTATCACTTTTCAGGAAAATATGAATATACTGTCTTTCCCCAAAGATGAATATTTGTTTCACTAATATAAAAATTTATACCCTTGATACTGTATTTCCATGCCTTTTTTGCATGGACAATTAAGTTTTTATTTCAGTAACCTATTATAATCTAGGGGGTTTGAAAACATTTTAAATGGGTATTTAACTCAACACTGGTAGGAACAACAATGTATCTAATTCAGTAGGAATGTTAACAGCATGAAAAGCTATGACAAGTTTATGCAATGTGGGCAGTGATAAATACATTATGCAGTGTCTGACCAACAGTGACTGGAAGGTTGCCATCCATTATAAAGAATATATTTATTTTACCTACATTAAAATGTGAGTAATGTCTGTCTCAGATTTGATAAAGTACTGTGACCATGGTTACTAAAATGGTAAAGGCAACTACTAAAAGAATGAGAAAAGGACTGGTGGTGTATCTCAGTGGTATGTATGAAGGCTGTAACACACACACACACAGAGAAATAGATTGTGCAATTCTCAAAGTACTACTCTCAATAGAGGTTGAGCAAATGATAAAAACTCAATCAAACATTGAGAAATTAAGATGAAGAAGAGTATAGAGAAGTCTAGAAATATAACACAAAATCAAATGAAAAAATGCAACCCAAATATACCACTTTATACAATAAATAAAAGTTGATTAATTTTACAAACTAAAAGTAGTATTATTATTCAATTTAAATTATTTTAAAAATCTTCCTAGATGTGTATAAAATTATAGTTCAGTAATAATAGTACAGAAAGGTAAAAATAAAAAGAAAGAGAAAATAATCAACTACTATTTCAAAGAAAACAGGCAAAATTTACCAGGAATAAAAATGCTCAATATGAGAAGACAAGATGGCCGATCAGTGAGCAACAGAATACAAAGCCTCCCAGGAGAAACAATTCATATGCCAGAATAAAACACCCTGGAGAGACCCAGACAGAGGGAGATGGATCCTCTTGACACAGGAAGAAGTTAAAATGTGAAAAAACTCATCAAATACTTTGGGACTACAACTGAAATAACTAAAAACTACGAGACACAGCGTTTTCATGGAGACCTGCCAAGTTTGCACCGGCTTGAAGAGCCACCCAAACTCGTTCCCGCCACCACTCACAGGAAGTGGGGCAGCACTGAAGTCGGGGGTTGGTGACCCAATGGAGAGTGGAGAGTGGAGGTGGTGGAGGGACCTTCACTGATCCTTAGTCAGTGCTGGGAGTGAGACCCCCCCCCCATAGGAAGGGCGCCAGGTGGGCAACATGTTGGAATTGGGCAAGAGGAGCCTGAACTGGCAGTGACAGTGACTCCGGATGGTTGCTCCCTCCCCAGAGCAGATTCATGTGATTTGCTTGGACTGGCCTGCGCCCCTGGCTGGGACCCAATGAGCTGTCCCAAATCAATTCCCTGCACCTAGCATGCACTAACTGGGTGAAGGCCCCTGAAGTTTGGCTGGCCCAGTGGGGAGAGGCAGGCATACTCAGCCTGCTTACACCTCAGTGACAAGAGCAGGCAGGAGAGGGCGGAGTTCCCTTGCCAGCGTACTTGGGAGGAAACGTGGCCAACAGGGAAGAGGGCTGGGACCTGAACTGTAACCTGTGTGGAGGAAGCCAGGGCCATGACAGGAGAGAGAGGCAGGAGGAGGCCCCCAGTTCAGAACCCTGAGACCCTTGACCCAGGAGAAGGAAAAACAAGGCAGACTGAGGGCAGCAAACACACAACATCAGACATGGCTTCAATGGACATTAAGAGATATCTTTGGGACCTTGTAGATGAGCTCAAAACTGAAATATTAAATCAGGTAAAGCAAGATATGAGAGTAATAAAAGAAATGCTTTCAGGAAGCATCTCTCAGGAAGATACAGACAGAAGAAAGGAGGAACAAAAAAAGGAGAGAAACATTCGATAAAGAATATAAAGAAAATATAGAATACATAAAGCAGATTCAAGGAGACTACCAGAAAATTAAAAACTCCATTGAAAGCTGGCAAAACTCCTTAAAAGAAACTTAAGGATAGACTATCAAAACTTGAAGACAAGTTTGCAAAGTGAGATCATGAAAGGAAAGATCTCTTAAAAATAACAAGGAAACAGGCAGTAACAATACAAAGGCCAGAAGATGACAAGGGAATCTACAATTTAAGAATAAGAAACATGAAGGAAGAAGCAGGAATACATACAGGTGAATTACAAAGGCTATTCACAGAAATAATTAAGGAAAACTTCCCAAGCATGGGAAAAGAAAATGATATTCGGTTGTGTGAGGCATACAGAACTCCAGCCACCTACAACCAAAACAGATCTACACCCAGATATATAATAATCAAGATGCCAGAAATTCAATATAAAAACAGAATATTAAAACCCGTCAGAGAAAAGAAACAGATTACCTATAAAGGTAAGCCCATCAGAATCATGGCTGACTTCTCGAAACAGACCATCAGATCAAGAAGAGCTTGGAGCGAAGTCTTCCAAGTCCTGAAGGAAGGTGGCCTCCAGCCTAGATTGATGTACCCTGCAAAACTGTCACTAGAAATTAATGGAGAAACAAGATGCTTCCATGACAAAGAGGAACTGGATGAGTTTGTGACCACCAATCCAACCCTATAGAAAATGCTGAAGGACATTCTAGAGAGAGAGAAAAAAAATACCAGGATTTTAGGATCAGTGGCAGAAAGGCCTCAATAAGTGGGGCAGGCAGTAGAATGAAGGAGAAAACTAAACAAAGGCAGAAAAGTAGCATAACAGAAATGAGGCAGAGAAAGATAATTAGAAACTCTAACATAGATGACCTTGATACACTCTATTGTTAATAGTGCACCAGGATTTAAAACCCACATTACTCACACTACTCTGCTTAGATGTATTATATTCTGTTCCAGTCATTCTACCTGTACTAGATTTGAGGGCACAGACAGCAATCCCGAAAATAACAGGATATAGTATGGTAAACATCCTTAATAATTTCCTATTAACTTAATCTAAAGCTCTGTAAAACCTACACTGTTTTACCATGACTGATCATAATCGAATCTGGTTTGTTGGATTGCTGTTTTGTATTGATAGATTTTATTCAAAGCTGTTATGATTGATAGCATCAAGTCTGAGAGTATAGGCAACTGCACTGAAGATGACAAGATCCACTAGAATATCCACTCTGGTTTGATTATTACCTGCCTTTGAAGTTTTATACTGTTTACAATGTTTTATTTTACTAATATTGTTATTTACTGCTATACTCAATTATACTGCTATATTCAGTTATGCCTGATGATATAGACATTCTATTGAAGATAATAAGAAACAACACAGTAATCATTGTAGATCATCTTGTACTGTGGTTTTATATGACTTTTTGGTTTCATGTTTTTATAGGAATTTATTTTGTTTTGTCTTGCTAAGTTTTGTTTTTCCCTCTAATACAGAAAGGATAGAAATACACGTAGAGATTCATGCATGTGTAGCTGTTTACACTCTCACTGTTTGACTATCTACTTTGTATGCTTTAATTTTGTAATTTGAACAACTATTTCTAAGAGTATAATATGTAATTTATTAACTAATGATTTCTTATTGTTTATCTTTTTTTTGAATTCTGTATTATCTCTACCCTTTACATGCTTTTGTTTCTCTTTAAATAAAATCTAAAAAGAAATGCTCAATATATGATAATAAAAAGAAAATTTCTCTAAAGAAGGAATAACAATTCTAAACCTATACATACATAATTAAAGGTCTTCAAATCTGAAAAGCATACAAGGAAAAATTGAAAAATCCAAAATTATAATGGAAAGGTGTACAATTGTCTCCCAGTGATTGACCATCTAAACAAATAGTAATTTGTTAAGAATATAGAAAATTTGAATAACATTATTAACAGGAATTTTTTACTCAGAGTTTTAATATTTGACATCTAATAATTAGAGAATACACATTCTTCTCAGGCACATATGAAATATTTCAAGAGTCAGTATAGTGTAGATAAGAACATAGCTTCTGAAATCAGACTCTCTGGGCTCAATTCCTGGTTCTGTCACTTACCAGCCATTTAAGCATGGACAAATTACATTATTAGTCTCGCTGTGTTTCGGTTTCCTCATTTATAAATGGAGATAATATTACTGTAGTATCTCAAAACTTCACCGAAAAGAATAAATGTGTTAACATGTGAAAAGTTCTTCAAACAGTTTCTGGCACATATGTTATGTAAATATTAGCTATTACTATTACAAAGCAAGTCTAAACCATTTTTGAGCAACTGGTGCTGCAGTTGAAATTCTCTGACTGCAGGCAAGTAAGTTTTAAATTAACAAAAAGACTATAAAATTTTGGGGAAATTTACCAATACATTTCTTGCCAAGTCATTGTTGAATCAAGGAAAATCACAATAAAAAAGAAAATATTTGTGATTATTAATGAAAATTTATATTGGAACTTGTAGGATGATGCTAAAATATATATGTCAGAACTTGTAAGATTACTTAGTAAGAAACTTATGGTCAAATTTAAATTCAGATATAAGAAGTTTGAAAATCAATAACCTAATCACACAATGAAGGGATTAAAAAGAGGATAGTGGAAAGTAGAGAAAGTACAAGAAAAGCAGTAAAGATTTTAAAAGAAATTAATGAAATAAAGATTCTATACAGATGATCAATAAACCAGAACTTTTTAAAAGAGAAGACAAAGATCCAAAAATATTGACAATAGAAAACACTGGAAAAGAACACTATATATAGATGCATTGGAAAAGAAAAATAGTAAGAACAACTTGAACATTTATAACTATAAGTTTGCAAACAGATACAGTTTAAAATTGCCCAGAAAATGTATTTTGCCAGAAATGAAAACAAAACTTCTAATTTTCCTCAAAGCAACTAGATCAATAGTTTGAAAATCTATTAGAAATAATAATAAATTTATGATGCCCAGGGGGTTTTACAGCTTTCTTTGAAACCTTCAATAATTAGATCATTGCAATTTTATAAAACTGTTGTCGATAATAGAAAACACTTCTCAACTGATTTTATGAGACTAGTGTGTATAACTCAATAGCAAGGCCAGGCAAAGTGGGTAGAAGAAAGGATAATGACAGTTCAATCTCATATATAAACATGGCTCCAAAACTCTTAAAAATAGCAAACCAAATTAAAGATGCATTAGGATAAATGACAAATTTCATTTTATCCTGGGAATGTAATAATGGCTTCATATTTGAAAAGTCTATTACTGCAACTCACCACATTAGCAGATTAAAGGGGAGAATATGATTACCTTGAGTATAAAAAACAGTTGATAAAATTAAACAATTTCTAGAAAATAAAGAATAAAAGCAACCTCCTTAATCTGATAAAGAGTATTAACCAAAAGCCTGGAGCAAGCATACTTATATTGAAAAGCCAGAAAACTTCCTTTAGATAAAAAACAAAAAAAGGATAACTCATTCTACTTAACGCCATTCTGGAGAACTTGTCAGAACCTACACAAAGAAATAAAATTAAAGGCATAAAAGTATTAGAAAGAAAGAAATCTTCATGATGATGATGTTTACATATGAAATTCCTATTAAAAACATTTCCTCTTCACTCTCTTCCCTTTATATTTGTCTTAATTATTTTTCCTTCATTACTGAGACAAAATACCCAACACTCAAAATTAAGGAAGGAAAGGTTTGTGTAGCTCACAGTTTGTAGAGGTTTCAGTCCATAATCAGCTGGCTCCAAGGCAGGGCAGTACCATTCATGGCAGGGGAAGACAACAGAAGCAACAAGTGGGAAATCAACAGGAAGACTCTTTTTGTCTCTTATATTGTGAGCAGACTACCTACCCTGTGGTGAGTGTAACACTCATACCCTAATATCTGGTATTAGACCATGAATTAATTGCAAACTTTTGACTCTGCCACCTCTAAAAAGCCTGCTCCCCATGACTGCATGAGGCTTTTGGGGGACATCCAGACACAAACTATAACACTATGTGTAAATATCAACCCGTACTTTGGCTTTTTATGAGAAATGCTCAAGGTGTCACTGCTTATTTCTTCTGTTCTTTTCCTGCCATTGTCTTGAACTACTTCCAATCTGGCTTTCATCCCTACCCACCAGGGGATACTGCTCTTGTCTGGTATGTGCTTGAATCTAATGGTCAATTTTCAGTCCTTATCTTACTGTGCTGAAACAGCATTTGATTTTACTTTGTCCTTGGAACAATTTTTTTCACAGGATTTTTCAGGCACCACATGTTTTTCTGACTTCCTTTTTCTTTCACTGGATCTTTCTTTTTATCCTAATTTTCTGGTCTATCATTCTCCTTGACTTCTGAGAATTGGGTTTTGTCTTTGAACTTTGTTAGTCATAGTCCCTCCTTTCACAATCTTGAACTCAAGGATGATCGGCTCCAAAATTATAATTTCCAGACCAAATTTCTGAACTGTAGATGCATAAACCCAACTATCCACATGATATCTCCATTCAGAAGTCTGACAGCTCAGAATACACATGCCCAAAGAAGGGTTTGTATTCCCACACTATTTCTTCTTTACCCTCTTTAAATATGTTCCTTCTTCAGTCTTCATCTTAGTCATCAAGCTAGGTATTCAGGTCATAAATCTTCAAGTTGTCATTCCTTCTCCTCCCCTCCTTTTCTTTCTCCTTCTCCTTCTCTTTCTCTTTCTTCTTCCCTTCTCCCCTCAAATCAGTAAGTCCTGTTGGTCCCACCTTAAAAGATATACCCAGATTCTAGCTGTGACGGTAATGGTTTAGATCTACAATGTCCCTCAAAAAGCTCCTGTGCCAAGGCTTACAGTACAGCCATGTTCAGAGGTCATTCATAATTGCGTGCACTACTGAGAGATAGTACACTTACAGGAGACAGGGCTTGACTGAAGGAAGGAGATGATGGGGGCTGTGTCCTGGAAGAGGACATCTCATTGCTGGTCTTTCCTCACTTTCTTCCTTTCTGCTTCCTCTGGCTGCATTGAGGTGAGTCTCCTCCGTCGCACACTCATGTCATGTTTCTGCCTTAGAGCCAGCCAATCTTGAGATGAAAACTGTGTCATTGTGAGCCAAAGGTAAATCTTTCCTCTTTTAACTTCTCTTTTCTCAGGTGTTTTGTCACAGCAATGAATAACTGTCTTAACACAATGGTAGTCCCCCTTTACCCACCAAGAATAGGTTCCAAGATACCAAGTAGATGCCTAAAATCACAGATGGAACTGAACTTTATACACACTATTTTTTCCTATACATATGTACCTGTGATCGAATTTAATTTATAAATTATGCGAATAAGACATTGGTAATTCATATATTTTCTGACAGAGACAAAGTCTTGCTATGTAGTCCAGGCTGGTCTTGACCTCACTATAGAGCTCAGGCTAGCTCAAACTCACAGTGATCCTTCTGTTTAGCCCCCCCAATGCTGGGATTATAAGCATATGCTACCCCCCACAATAAGAGTAGCAATATGAACTAATAATAAAATAGTTACAACAATATAAAATAAAAGTTATGGGAATGTGGTCATGTTTTTTAAAAATACTTTATTTACTTTAGATCTTAGCAATCTGAGTATGTGACTTTTTTCCTTCTTAAATTGAGAATTTCCACTTTTTAACACAAAGGAAGTACATTTTTCACACAGAAGAAGTAAATTGCCAGCACTATCCTTTTACTTTTGAACTTTACTTTGGCACTATTTTTGGCACCTTATTTAGTAGAATAAAGGTTGCTGTAACAAATCAATGGGCTGGGGATTTAGCTCAGTGGCATAAGCACCTGCCTGGCAAGTGCAAGGTCATGAGTGTGATCCCTGGTACCAAAACAAACAAACAAACAAACAAGCACTGAAAAACCATGACAGTCTATTGAATAATTGAGACTGGCTCCCTGGTGGGTAGTATATACAGTGTGATTACTCTGGGTGAATTCATGCCTCACTTTCCAGGTAGGACAAAATAGATTTCATCTATTATATTTCATCACACAACACAGAACAAAGGCAATTTAAAATTTATAAGTTGTTTACTTCTGGGATTTTTCATTTAATATATTCAGGCCATATTCAACCACAGGTAAATGGAACCTCTAAAAATGAAACCACAGGAAAGGGGGACTAGCCTACTTTTTGCATCACCATTCCATCATCACCATGATGGCACCTGGCAGTGCTTCTCCTCTGGGTGATTGATAATTTTCTGTCTTCATTGGTTCAACCCTTTCTTTCTAATGATTATTCCCAAAACAAGAAAAGAAAAGCCAAATTATGTTACTTCTGCCCAGAACCCTAGCAGCTGCCCAGGGGCCTACACAACCCAGCACGTACTTCTTCTCTGACCATCCTCCATCGATCCCCCACTACTGCTGTTCCTAAAAACTCAAGGCTACAACCTCAGGACCTTTGTACCCGATGGTCCTCTTGTCCACAATGAATTTTTTCAGATAGCCATAACTATTGCCTCTTCAACTCTTTCAAGATTTAAATGGCAGCTTCTTAGGATGGACTACATTGTCCTCCTATTTGAAATTTTCTTTACTCTCTATCTTTACTCTCTGCTTTATTTTTTATGTAGCATTTAATTATCATCTCCTAATGTGCTCTATATTTGTCTTGCCAATTTTATTTTCTGTTTAGCACATTAAATGGATGATGTCAAGTCTTTATTTGGTCAATATTAATAATATCTCTATCCTAGCATCCACAGTGTCCTAACAAATATTGGTTGAAAATGGGGAAATGTATATAAATAAGCTATTAGGGGATTCGGGTAAAATTGGTAGGTATTAAATCACTAAAAATAATGTGTTATAATCACCTGAAAAAAGTTGGAAAATATGGCTTTAAGCAATGAATATCATTTGTTGTCTCATCTTTAAAAAATAGATTTAAGAAGAGTTGTAGAAGGTTCTTAAAAATGTTACTATATTTGTTTTTTGAGACAGAGTCTTGTGATGGAGTTCAGGCTGGAGTCAAACTCATAGCCTCAGCTTCCAGAGTGCTGGGGTTAGGGCGTACACCACCAGGCCAAGTTCAAGATGCTTAAAATTCTTAAGAAAACTAAGCACACATCACTGAAAGATATTTATGAAGTTCTAAATAAATGGACATAAATACAATGTCTACAGTTCAGAGGATAGTACCATGATGCTATTTTTTCAAATATATATATATATATGATATCCAATCAATACATTGAGAGAATTTTTCATAAAAACTGAGAAATTTAACCTAAAGTTATAAAGTAACAAAAATAAACCCTTTTTTTTGGCTTGAAAAGGAAAGGAATTTTTAAGAAGTCTGGGGACCCTTGTCCTGTGTAATATGAACAGGTTACAAAGTAAGGGATAAGCCACTTACTGGAATAAGGTACACAGCTTGTCTAAAAAAACAAAGAAATGCTACCAGAGTATGTAAAGCACTCCAGGTTAGTAAGAAAAAGATTTACAAACTGCAATGGAAACAGGAAAAAAAAAGTGAGGAAGTGCTTCACTGAAGAGGAAATGTAAATGACAAATAGCAAACAAACATGTAAAACAATGGTCAGCCTAACAACAAGGGGCGCACATCTACATAACAACATAATGTTGCTTCTGTTAGATTGGAAAGAAGTTTTAAAAGCTGATAAAAGCAAGCATCAGAACTTTTTTATACTGTTAATGGGAGTTTAAATTAGTACACACATTAGAAAGCAATTTGTTGTGTAACATAAAGTCAAGTATACAGAATTCTAAAACCAGTAAAACCAATTGCTTCATTTTTTGTTACATATCTTACTTAGAAGTACTCATTTGCCAAAGTTCCCAATTTTAACAATGTCTGCTGTAGCACTGCATAAAAACTAAATGTGAATCAAAAGAAGAATGGATAAATTATATATATATTCATATAATGCAATATACTGTCCATTACATAAATGAAACTCCATGAACCAAAATAGATAAAAGCTAGTATGGAGCTTTATGATATTACTTACATAAATTTTTAAAACATGAAATACAGTACAATGCTATTAATACTTTTAGAACCAGATATATGTAGCAAAGAAGTAAAACTACGTATAGATGAATACCACAGTGAGGATATTAAAACTTAAGGGAGAAGAATTGGAAGATAGAGACAGAGACAGAAACAGAGAGAGACTGGCAGGGAATTTCAGTTATGCCTAACTTCTTAAATGGAGTGTTTCTATTTGCTTAATAAGTTTTATTGTTTTAAAAAATTAAAGAGAACTAGAGAGTGGATGGATTGATTGGTCATGTTGTGAGTATCCTTGGAAAAGTGGGAGAAGTAGATGAATGGATAAGAAGACAACATCATTTGAAGTTGTCTGAGGGGAAAGCCAAGTTAGTAAAGGCAACAATTATTGGTCAAAGTAGTCCAGAAAGGATCTGAAAAAGAAAAACCTCTAAGGAAATTAGAAAAATTTTGAATGATTAGTCACAGTTTCAAAATAAAGCATGAGGGCAAAATATTTTATGGTAGTGTTTTGGGATAACTGATGGTAAAAGAGAACATGAACTGAGGAGTGAAATCTAGTAAAGTTCAATAATCTTGTGTGTAACTTTGGGGGAAGGATTAGAGGCGTGCTTACTAGATTTTTAGGTACAAAACTTGGAGTAATTACATAAGACATTTGACAGAATCATGATGTTTCAGGGGTATCAATCAATATGCTGCCATGAGGTCTAAAGACATAAATATATTAATAGTGGTTTAAAATATAACATAACCACCTAAAAATTTCAAGTTATACAATTACAAGATTTGATTCAACCTGAACATTAAGATACATCATAAGCTAAATGGGAACAATGTATAATGTTACCAATAGAAAGGAAAATTTAAAAACAGAACATTATATTTGATTTGTATCATCAATTGTTCTAAGAAATTGGATCACATACTGAACAATGATAAATCACAATCATATATTGAGAAGATTCCAGGGAAGGCCATCAGAATGCTCAGAATGTAGACAATACTTGGAGCTACAGTGAAGCATTTTCCATGATATTGGAAACAAAATTACTCTTTGAGGATTAAATTAATACACTATTTGTCCCTGTGAGATTAGGCAGCTAAAAGCTTAAACTGACACTGTATCTGTACAGTTGTGACTATATACTTGTTAATGTACCTCAGGGAGGAAGAATGGCATAGACAGTAATAAAGGAAGAAGAAACATAAGTAACAGATTATCCCCTTTTGTAAAGGCTGAGCAAATAGACGTGGGCAGAAGAGAATAAAGCACACACACAAATTCAAAGCCATGTAAGTTATACTTTTCATTGTAAATCAATAAATTGACATTCTAATTTATACATCCAAAGCTAATATTAAGACAGCATAAGTTTTCCAGATCTGACATTTAAGGGTTGTAATGTCAGATGCCATAATCTTTCTTTGACACAGGTTCCTTGTCATGGAAGAACACAAGGATGCCAACAATGTTTAGTTGGAAAGAGAGAAGCTAGAGATGAGACCTTATGTTCATCTTCAAAGATCTAGTTTTTCTTGCATGAACAGAGCTAGACTTTTAATTGTTGGGAGTAGAACAAAGACCAATGTGTAGAAAGTCCAAAGGGCAAGATGTCCTCTGGCTAAAAGAAGGAGCATGCTAATCATTTGAGCTTTCTTCTGACAATGAAAAGCTGTATCTTTGTCAGAATTATTTGATCAGAAGCAACAGAACAAGTTAGGATAACTATAGCAAGTCATAAAAATTCAAATATAGGAGGTGGCTCATAGATTTGAAAAAAAGGCTGAAATATTTAGATATAGAGGAGGCAAACAGTAAGGCAGTCGCAGTAACAGAGAGCAAGAAATCAAAGGATTGCCTCTTGGGGTACTACTGTATCATCATCATAAATCACCTCATGTTGACTTTGTCCCTAGAATTACTGGGAAATAACCTAGGGTGGACAAGTGGCTCAGGTGTCCTCTCTTCCCCCTGCTTCCCTTATCAGGACAGGGTAGGGAACCATCGGTGGGGAGGAACTTTGCTGATGGCCCCATCATAGTTTCCTGCAAAGGAAAGAAACTATTTTACCAAAGGAAATTTGAGAGAATGAAAAAACAAAACAAAACAAAACAAAACAAAACAAAACAAAAAACCACAACTTCCTAAGCCCTCATCCTTGCAAATGCGGAAGGGAGGCCACCCATTTGTCAGGAAGGGATTTCTGTCCTGGAAGGAGGTTGGAAAAGGCAATTTAGAAGGCGCTTTGTTATTCTTTGTTCTCATTGCCGACACACCGGGTCATTAGGAAATGTCCACCGTGGAAGCCCTGGGAAGGACACAGTGTGGTTCACGAGAAAGCGAGCAGGATGGTTCAGGGGATTAATCGGAAAATAAAGACAAGGAGCTCTCGGCAGCGGTAACCTCGAATTTAACACATGCAGATTAGAGCCCATCATCTTTCTTCTGCTCTCTCGATGGTTACAAGTAAATGGATGAAATGAGACGCAGTCGAAGTCAGTGAACGAAGAAGATATGTAGACGTGCTCGCCAGACCCGCTGGTGGGTCAGGATGCTAATCAGAGGGTTTAAAGTTTTGACAACGCTCTTACTAGTAGGGGACCTGCCAGCCTTCATAGTTAAACTAGTGGGTTTATATTCTAGGACCTAAAATTCTGGATTTGGTATCTGTGAAACAAAGCAACTGATGGAGGAAGTGAAAGAAATCATTGACCACTAGTGACCTCTGGTGGAAATGCACTTTAGGGACCTTTCGGGTTTTTGTTTTGTTTTGTTTTTCTATTAGGAAAATAAAAACCAGTGGCATAACTCAGGTCAGTTTATTTCCAAAGGAATGAAGGAGGAGGATGCTAGAAACAACAAGGAAATCTTACTCAGAAAGTAGAGATGGATCAGGAACACTTGGTGTTTAGTTGTGTTAGTCAGACTATGTTGACTATCTTGCTGGAAAATACGTGGACGTGTGATTGCTGTAGAAGACACTAGTTGAGAAAAGAAGGGTGATTTGGGCAATGACTTCATGGCCAGCAAGGAAATTTGGCATGTTCACGGCAGCTGCACTGGCCGCCAGCATACTTTTAAAACAGCCCTTTATTATAACATGGAAGAGAATTGTTAGAGCCAAAATATGTACACATGTGCCAGTTCAGTACTTTATGGCTTGGGTTCTAACATTCTTCTTCCAAGTGGGTGTCTGTGCCAAGTGTTTGTAAAGAGTACCCAGTCGTGAGGATGGGACAGGAGGTTTGGTGCCTAGGCCTCTGCAGTGGAACCAATCTCATAGAGGCTGAATACTCTGTATCCATCCCCTTTGCAAGCTGACAGATCACACCAGGGATTAATAATGGGGGGGGGTTGAATTAAGTGGGGACTGATGTGTAGAAAACAGGAAAGGGGAAAGATTTAAAAGGGAGAGAGAGAGAGAGAACGTACAAGTAGACAGAATCAGCATTACCAAGCCTTGGGCAGCTGTCACTTCTGGCAGCAGGCGATTGCTGTCCTGGCCTCTCCTGTCACCTGTGTGGCAGGAGGTGTCACCCAGCCGTCTTTCATTATTCAGCCTCCACCATGTACCCTGCCTCGTTTGCAGATGCTGTTGTGCAGCTTGGCTGATCTACTTTATTTCAATTTGTTACCTCTCCTCTCCATGTCTTTCCAAGATGCAAAAATGGACCCTAAATAATCCACTTGTGAGAATTCCACTCTGGAATTCCAGAGTTCTAGTCTCTCTGAATGGACAGAAGGTTTCCTTACTGCTCCCTAAACTAATAACATTCCTGGCGTTGTTTCCTGGTCACCAAGTAAACTACAACACCTCTTTCTCTTGGAAAGATACTTCTTTTTCCCAGGAAATACACAATCCTGTGGCTGTAGGCTAGGTCAGTGCAGAGTTAGTGTATAAAGCAGTTTACTTACTGATGATGAGCTAATTATTTTAATCTGCTCCAAAGCTTCTGTTAGGCTGTCTTCAATCTCAGAGTCATCTAAGGAAAAGAGGTCGCCAGCTCGTGAAAGATCTTTTTGTCCCAAAACCAGTCTGAACAGTTGATGCATGTTGAGAAGTTTTATCAGTTGATTTTCTGTAGACTCAAGGCCATATGTTCAGTTTTCCGAGGTTAGTAAGAGAAAAACTTGCAATAGAAGGTACATTTCATATTCCATGAAAGGTCATTTTTCTCCAGACTTTGATGTCTTCTGTGGCACTTCTGTAAAGGAAATAAATGACACAATATAGCCACTGGCAGAATGGCATGAGTTTAGACTGCTACGCTGGTGCCTGGAAGGGAGAGAAGGGGAGGGGGTCAAACAGACACAGAGAGACAGAGAGAGACAGACAGGGACAGAGCGAGACAGAAAGAGACAGAGGCAGAGAGACTTGGAAATGCACAGGGTAACAGATTCTGACTTGATAGCCTTCCAGTGACCTCTTTCTTTAGTTTAGTTTGACCTTTAAAGAGCAGAACAAAAAACATACTTATTTTTCTCCTTTTTTTCTATGTCCTCCCACATTCCATGTGAGAGGAAACGAGTACACAGGCAATAAACATGCGCAACAAGTGCCAGATAGTTCCCAAACCGATAACCATGGAAATCAAACAGAAAGGGAGATTAAGAGAAGAGAGCAGGAAATATCCTTTAGACTCAAATGCCTGGGGCCTTTTCTCAGATCTTTGACATGGAAACCAATTTCTACCCTTTGGTGGGATTTCCTGGCTATACTGGCAATGCAAAGACTCTTTACTCTCTGCACAGACAGTGATCTAAGAACTTATCCTATTCCTATGTGTTTTCTAATCCAAAAACAATGAAATAAAGGACTCTCCCTAGAAATATGGGGTTAGGTGACTCTCTAATGAGCATTAAGACGAACTTCAACTTGAACACTGATATTAGACATGATAGCGCTGCAGTGTAGGCTAAAAAAGAAGTGTGATCCTCCCTACATACCCATAGTTGGAATAATGAAGTCCTATTGCACCTCTCATTTAACTAACAGTTTGCAGACAGTATGCAATAGTACAAATTACATACATGAGTATCTCATCAGACCCCTTTTGGATCTAATAAAATGACAGACCAATCTGTATTAGTATAGACTTGAGTGATCATTTAAAGGAAACCAGGGAGATTTAATGAATTCCCCAAGAATCTATTATACCTGTGGCAGGGTTTGTCTCCTGATTTCGAACCAGTGGGCTTCTCACATCCCACAGTTGAGTGGAATCACTTTATACACACAGATAACTTACAAATGCAGCCACAAGTTCAGACAGTGAGAGCTCAGAGGAGTGATGGTTAACATTTTAGAGCTTCAATAACAATGAACAGCTGACTACAGCTTGCATGCATAGGTTTGCCACCACTGGCCTAAAGTGAATTATTTAATAAAGCTACAAAATGCTCAGAATTTCCTCCAATATGAGAGTGGAAAGGGAGAGATGAGTCAGTGGTTCCTTCAGTAATGTCAAACCTTCCCTCTAAGGTTGCTGTGGGTATGCTTGTTTCAAGATACACACTCTCTACACATTGTGGTCTCTAAACACGAGTTAACTCATTAATGAGATACTGAACTAAATAAGCTATCACACTATTTAAATGACACAATGCATGGGCAATATTAGGGTTTTCAGGCTAGGCATGGCGGTTCACCCCTGTAATTCCAGGAGGCAGGATGATCACTGTGAGTTCAAGGCCAGCCTGGGCTACATAGTGAGCTTCCACCTCAAAAAGTCCCCAAAATGTTAGAGTTTTAAAGGTATTATTGTTTATATGTAATTCTTGCACTATCTACTAGGTTTAGAAAACAATACCCAGTACTTACACATCTTTGCGTGCCAGGCTTAGATGTCTTTTGGTTAATGTTGACACACTTAATGTTCATAAAGTTATTACGAGTATCTAAACACAGTAGCATGCCCTAGTCCTGCAGACAGTAAGGATTTGTGCCTAGAGATTCCAGTGCTGAGCTCCAAGTTCATAAGCACTCATGATGTATTGATGTGAGCTGACTGTTGAGAGCAATGGTCCTGTAAGCAACAGTAACAGGAATGAAGGCATCGGTGGGGTTAAAAAGTAAGAAAAAGATCGTCTCTTCCATCCAGCACCTTGTGCATCTGGAAAATAAAACAACCAGAGAGCAGGAGAGTCACAAGAAGAGAAGATGAGGAAGAAGGAAGAAGAGAACTGGGCAGAGGAAGAGCAGAGTGAGCGTGCAAAGAAATTTGCACCCTTGTAAATATGGAAGTAAATTATGATATCTACCCCAAAATTCAGGCAGTGTTTTCTTGAACCTTCCTTTCAACATATCCTTTTTCTAGTTTTAGATAGTTACAGAGATAATCTCAATGAAGCAATATCCATGAAAATAGCAAACTGGGTAGAAATAAGTTTGCTTCCAGCAACAAGTTTGTTGGATACTGTCTGAAACTTCATCAGGCAGATTCAGGTGCATCAGACACATGCAAGCAGGTACTCCAAGAAGAAGCAGGAATTTGTGCAGGTGCAGAGAAGCACACAGCGGCTTTTCCCTGGTGTGGAGCCATATCCATGGTGGCAATTGCCATGGATATGCTTGAGTGCTCATAGTGTGCAAAATGTTTCTTGGGGCCCTAAACTGTACAGGAAGACTTTCTCCCACCCTGGAGTTGGGTGAGGAGACATGAAACTTGCATTAAGCATGCTGCAAATGGAATGACTGACAGAAAAGTCTCCTTGATACTTCAAAAAGAAGTTTGGGAAAGAGGACAAACCAGAGCTTTGCGGAGGAAATGGCCTTTGAGCAACATCATTTAAAATGCATGATTTTTACAGATGTCATTCAGTGTGTATTTGCTGAATATGCACTGAGTCATTGGTTTGGGAAGGAGATTCAAAGCTCAGCTTGACCATTCAGAAACGGTGATGTGGAGGACCATCAGGACGACTCTCCTGGAAACAGGAGCAATTATCTCCATTTTGGCTAAACCTGGCCCTATATCCATGTACTGATATATACAGAGCTGGCAAGGATTTTTCTTTACCCCTCAATTAATTTTAAGTAATGCACATCAGTCTAGTATAGGCACTAATGTGTAGTCTTTAAAAGAAGGTGACAGGTCAGTGTTGACCTGCCTCATAGTTCCCCAAAATCATGTGTGAGCCTGGCCAGAGGGAGAGCCATGCTCCACACTGTTGGCTGGGATTGAGTCAAAAATTACACATCAGGGTCGGAGATGTAGCTCAGCAGCACAAGTGCCTACTTGGCAAGCATGAGGCTGTGAGTTTGACGCTTGGTATAAAAAAAAAATTATGTGTCAGAATTGATGCACTGACTCCAAAAAATTAGATTCTGCCTCGAATTGTGTTATTCAGATAACTCTTTCTGCATCTCTCTCTGCACATTGCAGAGGTGATCTCAGGCCTGCAACCTAGTACAGATCAGGGCACACACATACTTCCCATCACAACTGTAGTCACTCATCGCTGAACCACACTCCTCTTGATAAATTAATAAAACCTGCAGGCAGCCCTGGCCTTTGTTTCAGTTAGCCATCATCCCAGCTGGATTTAGGATGCCCTTGGCTCCTCAAAACCACGAATATGCCTTAATGTCCTTATTCTCACCATGCATTGCACTGGTAGATTGGAATTAACTTGCTAGGGTTCCAATAATATTGCCATGGGATTACAAGTATAAACTTTCCAGACTGAGACAAGGATTGGAAAAGGGCTCTCTTTATGATGAAACCTTTTGGTTCATGCTTTTCCTTTGCCTGAGTCTCGGTTGTCTCATCTGCAAGATGAGAGTAATGCTTTCCTAGTCGATTTCACTAGCGTGTTTTGAAGATCAAAGTTGATAAAGCGTGAAAAGGATCTTTGTAAAATAATGACACTGTTGAGGCTCAGTTAATGAAGTGAAGGCCTCAGAACCAGACTCAAAGAGGAAGTTTTCTGCGACTTTCTTCTGTCCTTCTGTCCCCCCAGCTCCTTTTTTTCCACCAAGGTAAGCCAGAGAGTAGAATTTCTCTTGTCCAACACAGATCATAGAAATTAGAACCTCTCTGTTCCTCCAAAGCAAGCCATAAAGCCTAAAAATACTGATTTTTTTTTCTTCCCTCTCTGTCTTGGAGCAGTCTACAGGAAATTTTCCTGTCTGATAGTAAATTATAAGATTCCAGTTCCAGAAGGGGGCCTGCCCCATATCCAGGAGAAAAAATGCTCCCCAGAGAAGCTAGGGAAAAAAAACCTGAATGGAGGATAGACTTTACTGGGTTTCTCCATTCAGTTCATTAACATTAGATTGTTCCTTTTTTTTTTTTTTTGGTCCAATCAGTTTTACATGACTGTCCATGCTTCGCTGAAACTAAGTATAAAGTGGGTGGCTCACCTTGAGTCTTTGGATCATCAGTTTGAAGGCTCCTATGTCACATTAAACTTATGAGCAAATAAATACATGTGTTACTCTTTTCCTTGGTTAACCAGATTTTTGTCTTAAAGGTACCAGCCATGACTCTTAGGAAGGCAGGAAAGACCTTACCCTGCCTTTGCCTCCATCTACATCACCAACAACTGGTGTTAGTGTTTGCCAGATGTCAGGAACTACTCTCAGTGGTTCCCAAGCTTTGAGTCACTTAGTCATAAGGATGACTCAGTGCAGTGAAAATCTGATGTTCAGATAGGAAAGGAACCACTAACCCAAAGACACCCCAAGAATATGCGACAGTTATGACCGAACCCAGTTGGTCTCCCTGGACAAAGGCCTTTGCAAATGTTGTATAGTCACAGACACAACCACGTGTGGGAAATGCTGTTGAGCTCCCTCTCCCCATTGGCTTCACACGGGGGGCACCCCACACGCTGCACTCTGCCACCCCTTCTGAGTAAAGAGTGGCAAGTCACCTTACTTATTTTTCAGTAGCTCTGGTCATGTTTTGCTCAGATCTCTGGCTTCTCCTGCTGGTCTTTTTTGCAATAGCAGAGCTAGTCCAAGCCAGGTCAAATTCTGCCTCGTATTTTAAGAAACTCCTTACATTTACACATGTGCTAGGACTGTGGCCTACGTGCATGTGTGTGCACGTACAGACTGTACACACACATGTACACTCGTGTTAGCAAGCATGCACTACATGCACGTACGCGTGCATGTGTAAAGACTTCCTGTACATCAAACTCTTTGTAAGACATTGTCTTCTCCTAGTTCTCCCACCAACCAACCTTGCAGGAAGATATTATTTCTTGAAGAGGAAATGGGGCCCAGGAGGTTAAATATCATGGCCAAGGGCATGTAGTGAACCAAGATTCATGCCCAGGTTTATACTGTACTTTTTGTGTTACACACACACACACACACACACACACACACACGCGCGCACACACACACACAGACGCGCGACCTAACATGAAATTTGTTTTCACTTTGCATCTTTTTTTCCTTTGCAATGTCTTTGCCTGATCATTTCAGTCTTATTCTGAGGCTCGCCCTCTCGTTAGTTTCCTTTGGTTTGCTTTCAATCAGGTGGGGTCCTCGAGTCGGCCCGCCCCCAGGAAGAAGCATATGCGACAAAAAGCAGGGCGGTTCTGTGCCCGGCGTGGCCCGGTGGGGAGTCGCCGTGTCCCGCGGACTCGGTTTACCTGCGCGCTCCTCCTCCCCGGCGCACTCGCGGCTACTCAGCCCCAGGTTTAGGGTCTGGGCGGAGATCCGGCGGGCCGGGCGGCAGCGCCCCGCGCACTGAGCCGCAGGCTGCTGGCCGCGCCGCTGCCCAGCGCAGGAATTCCAGGAATGCAGCCGAGGCCGCCGGCGGCTGGGAGCGCGGTCAGGTGACGGCGGCCGCGCGGCGCCCCGAGTCACCTCCGGTGAAAGGCGGGTTCCGGGGCCAGCGAGGCACAAAGCCTGCTCCGGTGCAGGGGAGTTGTTTTGAACCGAAGACAAAACTGCCTGTGTTCGTGAAAATCTATACCAGCCCGGAGAGAAGCGGGGGGCGGGGGAAAACATTTTGAGCAGGACGAGCAGGTCAGCGCAAGGGCTTTGGGGAGCCGGCTCTGCACCCCCGGAGAGAGAGTGAGGTGGATTGAGCCCCTGCCCCTCCAGAGGTCACGCACAGGTTTGCAACCCAGCGCGACAGCACAGTGTTCTGCAGAAACTACCTGCTTACTCTGCCTGTGCGTTAATGTCGTTGAAAGTTCGAGGGGTAGGAAGCTGCTAGTAAAGGGGACACGTTCACTGTACACACACACACACACTTTCATTTACCCACTTTTCTGGGGGGTTCTCAATGAAAATCTTTAAGGACTCTTAAATAAAATTTATCCTGCTTTATCTATGGACACTTCAACAAAGGAAAAAAACCACCACTGAAATCCACTCATATCGTTTAAACTGTTAAGTGTGTTTAAAAAAAAAAACATTTTAAGCTGTATTTTTCTCTCTCTCTAATTTGTTCCCGTAGTAAGTCTGTTAACTGTCAAATCATCTGTCCTCTGGCAAAGCATTGGGGCAGCTGTCCTGCAGAAAAATCCATCTTCATTCAGGCCCACAGGGTGTGGGCCCTGGCTCCCCAGGAATGTTGCCCGCAAAGATGAGGTCAGGGAGGCCTCTGCTGAACCAAGCTGGATGGGCCAGGCGAACAAACCAATAAATCTTCCTAGGCACTGGGCGATCGATCATATTTTACACCATCCTCATGTAGAGAACTGTTCCCAGGAAGAATTTCTGGGAGATAATTTAGTGATCCTATGAATACATACTCTTTCTTAGTAACTTTCTGGTTTATAAGGTACTTCTAAAGTCTCTTATTTTAATGGGGTAGACTAGATGTCTTTAGCCTTCCCTTTTCTTTATCTTCTAGTCATTATTACTGCTTTTTATCCCTAGATTGTATCCACTGTTCTTACACACTTTAAAGCATGTAGGGTCCAGAACTGGACACTCCCTGGGACTCCAGCAAGAACAGCAGGGTGGCGAGAGTGTGAGAACCTGGAGGCCGCTGTGTTCCAGTCTCAGCTGTGCATTCCTGGGCAGATTAATTGACCTTTCTGAGTTTCAGGTTCCTCATTTGCAGTTGAGAATTGTGATCTGGGTTGCGGACAGGTTTTATCGAGATTATATTAAACATTTAACACAGAGCTTGGTGTTTGTAACTATAAAACAAGTGACATCAACTATACTCTTAATAGCATTTTTATTCTTATAGGTCTTTTGTTCTGTTACACAGATCCTATGCCACACCTTTTAAAAGATAATAACCACACTCCTGTAGTGGTTCACAGTATAAAAATACCTTTTGCATTTGGATCTTTTTTTATATATTATTTGTCTTTTATCTCATTTGGGTTGAGGGAAAGAACTACATATTGAACCCAGGACAGGGCTTTCACACCAAGCTACATCCTCAACTGTTTAATTTGTTTTTTCTTTTGAAACAGTTGTAGTTGTTGAATTGCCAGTGTTGGGCCCAGTCTTGTAGCTTTCCTGCCTCAGACTCCCAGAGCACTGAGATTTGAGGAATGAACCACCATGCCTGGCCTCTTAGTATTAAATCTAGATGTAATTCACTTGCTATTTGTCAACTTTACTACATGTGTGGCTCTTGAATTTTTTGGCATTTTCTTATTTCTTTATCTATGGACACTTCAATGAAGGGAAAAAAACTATTTTTTTGGAGAGAGAGAAACTTACTGTGATCCTGCTCTCACCAATAACAGAGATCCCCTCCCCGCCAAGACCAGAAATGGACTAGCACACAATATATCTCCAACTGTATGTAATGGTATAATCCAAATACTTGAATTTGCCTGGGAAGCACAGTGTTTCCGCCTGCGTTTATTAGTGAAAGGGGAGTGTCCTTCAGGCACCTGTTTCTTTCTTAATGACTTTTAAAGGTGACCTCCACTCAGTGAGCTCTAATAAATACACTAGCTTCTTGTGTATCTGCAGATTCTGCTGTATAACATATACACGAAATGAGGACTTAATTCCTCTACTGTTGGGACAGTGCCTATGGAAAAATTAAGGCTTTTTGGAGGAGGACTTGATGAACATAATCTACTCAGGAAGTCAATTTGTTCCAAGGAATTTATCTAGCTTCTAACTCAGTTTGGGACTTGCCCGATTTCCTCACTTTAGAAAATTTTGGAATTTATTCATACTCTGTTTTAGATAACATCCTTCTGCATTAAAACACTTTCATTTTACTCACTTGAATTTAAAATGCCCACTACCTTAGACCCATTTGCGTTCTAGAAACTTTTAATAAAGTTCTCAGATTTTCCCTTGAAAGGAAAAGATTAAAGATTCTTTTGAAGGAACATCTTTCTTCACAATGTGAAAAGGCTACGGGCGTTACCATGGGAATTGGCCACTCGGTTCCCAGCCCTCCCCACGGATGCCCATTGTTCCCTGGACGTCTCTCAGTTTCCTCTGCCATGGTGTGTTGCTATACTTCACAGCTACTGAAAGCTGATGACGCTGGGTTTTTCGAAATGATGCTAAAGGACTCAGCCTCAGTCTTTTTGCCAGAACTCAAGACCTTTGTCGCAGTCTCATTATCATAAGCATCTACAAAAAGTAATTTTGGGCATCTATCTGGGCTACCGTTAAAAACATATAATTTTAGATAAATATTGGGACACAAATAAATAGCAAAAATTTTTCTTCAAGGGGAATAAGGGAAAACTTAAGTCTAATAAACTTTTTGAAACTGCAAATTTTGTGATTTCTCATAATGATTTCATAGTGCATCCATTTTCACCTGTAAATTTTGACTTGACAAGTTATGTTTGCTCTGGAATGACACTAACCTTGCTTTCAAAAAATCGAACACAAATTCTATGGGGTTTTTTTTTCTTCCAGAAAACATATCTAAACTCTAAAACTATGAGTAATACTCGGTGTTAAATGTATCTTCATTTACACTTAAATGTCATGTATCACAACTATATGACCAATTCAAATAATCTCCTAAGTATTTTTTTATTTTTTAAATTAAAAACTATATAAATGCCATAGAACCCAGTGACTGATTGCTATACCAAATTAAATGTTTATCTGAAAGAACAAAACAGTGGTTAAATTTAATTATTATCTATAAGATATGTGCAATATCAAAAGGTATAAAATAACAGCAACAGGAAAGACTAATGCTGGCTCTGCCCAATTCACTGGCTGTAATGATGCCATTTAACTTCCTAAAATTAATATATACAGTCATAAGCAAGGCCAGTGTCTTTACCCATTGCAAAATCTTTCTGGAGGTAAACAAAATATAATGAAAATGAAACTAGACTATTACGGAGTTAAACAAAAATGTACATCGCATGAATCTAGAAGCACAGCTTTCTGCTTCTAAGGCCCAGAGATATGTTTTGATCACCCACAGAGAAGCAGCTTCTTTATCTAATAACTGAACTGCATGCATATGTGGCTAGACACACAGTTCCCAAATGTGCTCTATCTGCATAATCAACCAGCCCTTCAAAGTTCCTGACCCATTCCTCAGCCCCACTCTTTGCCTCCCAGCAGCTTCTGACATTTACTGTAATTAGTTTTTGTGTTTGCCAAACAAAAAACAGAAAAAAGACAGCCATACCTCTTAACACAGCACACCTTGGCCATCACTGGAAGCAGAAAACAAAATGCTTGATCTTTAAAGCCCTTGAGCTGGGATCCAAGAGCTCCCTCCTATCTGTGGCTTCTGGCGCCTCCCTGTGTGCTCCTCAAGCCAGCGGTGCACTTGATTCCCTCCTTGTGGACTCACGGTTCATAAACAGAATTCAGTAAATGAATAACTTCTCCCCCTCTCCAAACTTCTATTTAGATCTAACGATTAGCAAAATGCTTCCCTTATTTCTATAGTAGATTTATAGAAAATTCTTTGAGAAGATCTGCAGTTTGAAAGAATTAGATTTGTCCATTAACCAGTCATTTAGGTTCTGTAAATGAATAACTCACTTTAAAGAACCACGGAAGTTTTAAGTTAATTATCAGATGCGGGGGGGGGGGGCCGGGGGTCTTTTCATAGGCATCAGGAAAAAGGCTTGGGGAGAGGGGGGAGGAGCAAGTAATGGAATAAAATGGTATAATGATAGAAGAAAAGTGCCACAGAAAAGCAAAGTGGCTACTGTAAAGAAGCAGAAATCTAACTACACTGCTGGTATTGTTAATAAAACACAGAACAGTTGAATCAAGCATCCCTACTAGCACTAGGGATTTTTCCAAGCCAGCATGGTTCCCTCTTGCATGAACTCAAATTGCTAACTCACTTCCTTTGCCTTCCAAATATAGAATTCCTCTCCTTAAACCTAATGTATTGGGGATTTCTTACAAGCAGGCCCACATCTCTTTCTTAAGAAGAATGTTCTCCAAAGCCTCTAACGTATAAATTAATCAGTGGTGCCCAGTTATACTGTTACATCTGCAGGCTCTTCTTTCCCTTCAGGGTATGAGGTGGACTTTCTCTCTGGATTGATTTGGACCTTTATATAGAGTGATAGAATGTTTCTGAGCATTTCCCAAGCAGAGCTTTCATTCACACTGTGTGAATGTATTACAGGCAGTGCAGAGAGAGGAGGAAGAAGTAATATGTAAATCTGGAGATAACGACAAGTCCTGGCACTGGCAGTCATGCTGCCATGTGGATAAATACTGGCTGAAGTAAAGGCCATGCTCATTGCAGTGAAGATTCCTTTCTCTTACGTTTACCACACAACATCTGCTTATCCTATTTCTAGTCAAACTGTACTTGAATTTCCCTATTCTTTGGGTAAAGTTGATGCCCATAAACAGAATGGGTCTTTTATTGATCTTGGTCACCCAGGATAATTACATCCCCTTGGACATAGGGGCTAATTGAGGGGCAAGGTGGATACTCCCTCTAGGTCTGTCCGGGACAAGGATGAATGTTTTTCCCAGGGGGAAAAGGTCTTTACCACTACATGAGGAGAAGACATAAGATCTGGTTTTTCTTAGCTTCTTGTCACTAAGAAACCTGGTGAATTTATTCGAGCCCCGTAAGCCAGCTGTTCTTGAAACAGGAACCAGCTATGCTGCTGAATTACTCCGTGACATCAGTGCTCTTAGGTTGGGGTTTTTTGTCATTGATCATTGAAAAAAGTCTGACAGAATCAACCAAACCTAGGTTTGTGAGAAGACACTTTTCAGAGTACATCTTGCCGTGTAAGTAGAGCAAGAGACACATTATGACACATTCTGTGACAAATGGAATCTTCAAAGACAACCACAGGTTTCCACTAACAACCGGGAGCAGTAGGATAGAAATGTATTGTTTAGGGTACCTGAAAGTAGATTTCCAAATTAATTCTTCCTAACCAGCTGTGTCTTCACTTCCTTAATACTTCCATTTAATTTCCAAAGCTTGTTTAACAGTGCATGGCCAGAAACTTCAATAAACCTAGCCATGAAATCCATCAACCCATGCATAATTTTCATAACTTTCTTTGGGTAATTAGTTTTGTCCAGTATTGGCCTGTCTTTGTTTTTCCTCCTCCATTCCTGCACAACGCTGAACCATTACCCCTTTGGGGTAATTTGAAATGAAACATCTCTGACCATAAAATCAGACCAAGATGTTTCTTTTACCAAAAATATGTAAGTACTAAGATAACTTTAAATGGATGAGTTACATGTATGCACTGAGAATTTTCTGCCAATACCTATTCTTATCTGAAACTATCGATATGCCTGGTACATTATTTCTGTGGTCAGCCTCCTGGCTCTGGGAGAATCTGCTGTAGACACAGAGACACAGCCACACCCAGGACTGATTGTGGAAGAATGCAGAAAATCAACAGAAGAAAGCAGAAACCTTGTAAAATCCAGGGACCTGAGATGACAGCATCGTAAGAGAAGCAAAACATCCCTGAACCTGATGCTATTGTTCCCCAGTTGGGGGTGTACAAGTCTTCTTTCTCTGTGTGTAAAGGGGGAAGACAGAGTCCCATTGGTTTTGCATTTACAGTCTACTGTGAATCCCTAGGGTGCTGTAGGCACAGGTTATCTTGAGACCAGAACTATTGCCTGAACTTGTGGTGCTAGGGGTTGGAAACCTGTGCCCATTCTCATTTCTGAGCTGCAACAAAGATTCTACTAGAGAGGCTCAGTGGGTGGCTAGCTCATAAATCAGACTTGGCTCAGTCAAGCAACTCTGCACAAACTCCAAGAGTACCACAAGGTTGGGAATAGATGTGACACTTAGGGGAATGGAGGATGTCACCCTTAAGAACTTGGGGGATCAGGGAATAGGAGACCTTTTCCTCTGAGACCACGATCTTTCCATCCCTGCCCCCAGCAGGACACATGGCCTGTCTGTCACCTACAAGATAAGATAAAACCTCTCTGTGGTTCTGCTGCTCCAAGCCCCAGTGGTGAGCCTCACAGTCTGAGTAATTCCGTGTCTCTGACTGTTGCTCTGCCCCTGGGGTACACAGTTCTTGAAGGTATAGAGGCCTGGAGAAAAACTGCCCAGCTCTGGCAAATACTGCCCTCATCTCACCTAGAAACACTCCAGGGGAGAGGAATATTGCCTGGATTCAGCTGTTTAACTCCTAGATCCCCGGAAGGTATTGCAGCCAAAATAATTTTGGGGGGAAGCTCCTGGCCATTGCCGCCTTGTGGGAGTATCCACACAGCTGGAGAGGAGGGTTTGCGAGGAGGTCCCATGCCCAGGTAGCATGTGCAGCAAGAAGTACACAATTCCTGCTGTCACCACAACTCTGTGAATCTCCATGTTGGGTTATTCCTTTACGGTGTCTGATCACACACTGCTGCTGAGACTGGGTATCATGCCATAGAGGAATCACTGGGTGATTCCTGCCCTCACCTCTCTCTGTGAAGCTTGCGGGCCTCCATCACCATCTAGCTAGAGAACAAGTGCTTCAGTTTCCTCACTACTATTAGTGAGTGCCAGAGACCCTTACAGGTAGCAGAGCCAGTGTCAGCAGTGTCTGAGGAAGCCCCCACATGCCTGATGAGGGTCACCACTCTCACCGTAGGAGTAGCCACGCGGGGAGCACCCAACACATTCTATACATTTGGTAGCATAGATATCTGTACTCCTTTTTTTGATTGGCTTTCTTAGGATGTGGCTTTCTTCCAAAGATGTGTGTTGGGTTTTCTTTGGGAGGAGGTGTTGAGACAGAGTTTCACTATGCAGTTCAGGATGACCTTGAACTCACTAGGTAGCCTAGGCTGGCCTCAAACTCAAGGCAATCCTCCTGCCTCAGTCTCCTGAGTGCTGGGATTACAAGCATGCACCACCACACCTGGTTTGACTCTTTCTTTCTTTCTTTCTTTCTTTCTTTCTTTCTTTCTTTCTTTCTTTCTTTCTTTCTTCTTTCTTTCTTTCTTTCTTTCTTTCTTTCTTTCTTTCTTTCTTTCTTTCTTTCTTCTTTCTTTCTTTCTTTCTTCTCTCTTTCTTCCTTCTTCTTTCAATGCAGTGTTGTTTATTTCCAGCTGGGTACTGTAATGTATTTCCCTGAAGGTTTTCTTCCTTGGTTGTGATTAGTGGACCTGAGCACAGTGCGTACTGTTTCGGAGCTGGAACAACCTGTTGCCTTTGCAGTTCTCACAAGAGTAGAAACATTCTAATAATTCAGAAAAGTGTGGTATGACCACCAGAATGTAATGAGAAAAATGAGGAAACAAGGTACTAGGATTCTTCCTAAAGGTCATAACTTTCTACTGACACATTCCAAAGTTATCGAAGTGGAGGAAATGTTTAATAAATGATTCAAAAGTCTGATTTAAAAAAAAAACCAGTGAAATCCAAGGGAAATCCAAGTGCCACAGGAGTGTTTGCTAAACAATCTAGTGAAATTAGGAAGAAAATACAAGATACACATGAAAAATTTAAAAAGAATAATTAGAAATTTTGGAAATGAATGCAATAAATCAAATTTAAACATTCGTTTGGAAGACTTAACAACAGGTTAGAATAAGTAGAAAAAAGAATGTCAAAGAGTGAAAACAGGTATTTTGAAATATAACCTTCAGACAGAATAAAATAAAAACTAAGAAAAAATGAAGAGGAAATTCAAGATCTTTGGGCCACCACTACACAATCAAACTGCATCATCAGTGAACTGAAAGGCTTTCTACACTGTCTTTGTCCAAGAGAAATGAAGACATATGTCCATATAATGTCAATAGCAGCTGGTTTGTAATGCCCAAAACTAGAAAAGATGAAAGTGTCTATGGAAAGAAAGTAGATAAATTAGGGAATATCTATACAATGATACACTATTCAATAATACAAAGAGGGCAAAGGCCTGAAACATTTATACTCAACAACATAGATGGATCTCAGAGTTACATATTACAAAAGCACCAGAAAAATAGAGTCCTGCTGTATAACCCATTTAAATAAATTCATGAAAAATGTAAAGTACTCTAGTTAGAAAGAGAATATCATGTGTTCCCTGGATATGTTGAGGAGAAGAGAAAGACATGAGAGGAGTCACAAAGTGTCATGAAGGTCATAGAGGTGACCTTCATCGGGTTTATTTCACAAGGGTGAACACCAGTCAATACCTATGAAATCGTCCACTTTAAATATGTGTAATAATGTCAGTTATATCTCAATGAAGCTGTTAAAAATTAGGCTCAACATCAATTATACATCAACAAGGTTGTTAAAAATTATGCTCAAGATTGGGAAGACTGGAGAAAAGGTGCATTTTTATGCTGTTGATGTAAGCGTAAATAGCCACATCCTCTCTGCAGGTCAGTTTGGCTTAATCATTATGTATAGCAAATGTGTAGTAAACCTTAGAATTAAAAATGATGGGGGCATTCAGCTTCTAAGACTTGGTCATAATGATACTCATTACAGTGTTAGGAATGTGTGAGAACAGTGACAAATGAAAAAGAAAACATAGAACCTCTAACCCTGTTTCCTAAGACTTGAAATCAGAACTGGGTTCTCAGTATCCCACACAAAAAAATAGATTTTGTTCATGTAACAATTTTTGCATCTTTTTTCCATTTATGGTTACTATGTTTTGACTGCTATTAATATGAAAGGCAGTTATTTATATTTATATGTAAATAATGTAGGGATGGATGAATAGGTATCCTTTCCGTGGTCGATTGCATTTCATCCTGTGGATGGAGCATGTTCTCCTTCTCCATTCCTCTCCAGATGAGGTTTTAAGTGGTTTGCAGAGTTTTGCTAAGACGCCATATGGAGCCAGGGTGGAAGAGCTCACTTGGGCTGGGCCAGCTGCTGGGGTTCAAACTTTCCGTTTACTAGTCACGTGTTCTTGGGCAATACTCCCAATCTTTTTTCTTTTCTTTTTAGTGCTAGAATTTTTTGAATGCTTGTACAGTGGGTTTATTAATGGTGCCTCCTTTCTGGAGTAGCATGGTGAAGGACTTGGAACCATGACTGGAATGCAATGAGTGCCAGAGGAGTGTTTGCTAGACACAGGCCCAAAGGAGCATCGCTGTAAGTGCTTCCTTGTGCACAGTAGCAGGAATTTGAATCTGATTCGCACCTAAAGGGCAAGTCTGGGTTACAGGGTATATAAACTCCTAATTTTATTAAACACTGAAATTACACTTCAAAATGACAAAACCAAGTAATATGTTAGAGGAAGACTGCCTTTTTTGTCAAATATCTGACAATTTCAGAAAAGATTCTGTAATTTGGCCTGTTGAAAAATAAAAATGGATTCTTTTTGTATTAATTTGCCTTTTCCTAGTAAACGATGACATAATTCTAAATCTTTGTATAATGTCTCTTCTCTTAACCGCCAATTCAAATTCATATTCTTTTCATGAATTTATAAGGAGTTGCTTTTTATTGACTTGGATAAAAGTACTTTACATTTATAGCAGGCTCTGTTACCTTAATTTTAATAATATTTAAATTGTATGTCAGTTGTTTTGGGGAAAGACTTTGCTATAATAAGTTTTTCTTCATTCTAAATTAAACATGTAAAAAATTATATATCCACATAGTTCAACATTTTGTAATATGTATATTAAAAGACATAGAATAAAAAGACAGCTACTTACAGCTCTATCTTCCATCTGCTTACAGCTCTATCTTCCATTTTGCCTCATCACATGCCACAGGAAACCACACACATGGCCAGGGATTTATCTCAGTGGCACAGTGCCTACCTGGCAAATGTGAAGTTCCGAGTTCAATTCCTGGTACCAAAACAAAAAAGAAAGAAGCAACACATATCCCTCCAAAACTTAGTTCACATACAAGCAAATACAAACACACATTTTATTTTCCCAATTTCACAGAAGTGAAACTGAATTTTCTGCATTGCTTTGATTGGTAAATACATCCTGGTGGTCTTTTGGCAGCAGTAGGCCAGTCTACTCATTCTTAATAAAGCTGGATATTAGTCCACTGAGCAGATGCACCCTCATTTATGAAGCAATGAGTAATACAGTAATTTTAACTTTTTTGTTTCTAAGAACAGAGCAATAATTTGTAATAAAAGCTTTTACTTTTAATTGTTTTTAAAATTTCATCTTTCTCTATATGATATATATATATATATATATATATATATATATATATATATATATTTTACACCACTGGGGATTAAAGTTGGGGTCTTATCATTAAGCTACATTTCCTGTCCTTTTTCTATTTTTTAATTTGAGATGAGATCTTGTCAGTCACTGAGTAGTCCAGGCTGGACTTAAATTTGTGATCCTCCAGCTTCAGTGCTCTATAACACTGGGACTAAATAGATTGCATTTTTACTGTCTATTTTAAGAAATACTTACTTATAGAAAGTTCTTTTTTTTTTTAATTGGGAATTGAACTCATGACCTCCCACTTGCCAGGCAGGCAGGCACTGTGCCACTGAGCTAGAAGTCACTGAGCTAGCCCCACAAGAAGTCCTTACGTTTTCATGTTTTATTGTAAAGTATATAGAATTTTTTCATACCTAGGTTTTAAATGCAAAATTTGGTTTTGTCTGGTGAGGCAGTAATCTAGATTTAGTTTCCTGGATAGTGTTAGTATGTTTTTCTAACATAAATGGTATGTTCTTTACTCACTGATTTGTGTTAGAAGCCCTGATACACTGAGTGCACATATATTCTTCGGTCTATTTCAGGAATCTGTATTTCTTTTGTCTATTTGTTTTCCTCTAGATAGTATAGTCTTGTTTTGTTTTGTATTGGGAATCAAACTCAGAACCTTGCATTTGCCAGGCAGGCACTTGTGCCACTGATCTATATCTCTGGCTCTTGTAAACTTATTTTTATGGCTTGTTCTATTAGATATTTAGAGGAATATTACATTTTACTAATGTTTTAGAATTGTCCATTTTCTTTTATTTATTGTAAAAATGATTCATAATTAGTATATTTTGAGTCTGTTATTCTTAGTTAGAAAATTAGAATGATTATAATCATCTTGGTGAATAGAAACTTTTATTATTATGAAATATCTTTTATATATAATAATACTTTTTCTTTTACAGTTGACTTTGATAATAAATTACATAATTTTTCTTTTAGTTAATATTTGTATACAGTGACTCCTTATGTCCTTTAATTTCAACTTTTTTTTATTCCTATGTTTTACATGCTTTTTTTTTTTTAAATCATGTGGTTAAGGGTTTTTTTTCCTCTCACTGTGATCATCTTTGTCTTTTTATTAGAAAATATTTTTTTCATTTAACATAATTACTTATATATTTTAAATTTGATGTCTTAGTATTTATTTTTCATTTGTTCTTTGACTCTTTTTCTCTGCTTTCTTGTTTTTATTTTAATTGGGTTTTTAAAAATTTTTTTAACTGGGCCAAGCCCAGCAAATGCTAAGCAGCTGGCTGGGGCCCAAATTGAGTCCCGGGCCCAAAGCATGCATGGGTGGAAACCCAGGACCCAGGGAACCTTTGGAATTTCATTCCCAGGCAGTAAGACCCCACCCTATGTCTGAAATCACCCAAACATGCCTGGAAGGTCCAAGCAGGCCTAACTGAGCCATGCCCATTGATCACCAAGCAGCTGGCTGGGGCCCAAATTGAGTCCTGGGCCCAGAGCATGCACGGGTTGAAACCCAGTACACAGGGAAGCTTTGGAACTTTTCTTCCAGGCAGTAAGACCACTTCCCATGTCTGAAATCACAGGAGGTGACATGGGAGTCTCTGTGGGCCTAACTGGCCCTTGCCCAGCAAACTCCAAGCAGCTAGTTGTTGCCTTTTGTCTGTCCTGGGAACCAAAAGTGGGCCAGGTGATTCTTAGCATATGGGAGAAGCCTTGAAACATCACTCAAAACCCAGAAATATAGGAAAATGACAAAACAAAGGAGCAGAATGCAATCTGAAACTTCCAGCCTAACCCAAGCAAGCCCAGGAGACATGGACACAGAAGAAAACATAAGCCATACACCTGAAATGCCTGAAATGATATCAACTGAAGTAAAGAAACAACTCCAGGAACTCAAATCAGAAATAGTCTCCCAGGTAAAAGAAGAAATGATAAATGTAATAAAAGAAATACTGAACACATCTAAAGAAGACATACTAAAAAAAATTAGACAAACAATGCAAAAAGATGGAAAATCTGAATGAAGAATATAAGAAACAGAATGCATGAAGCAGATTCAAAGAGATACACAGGAAATCAAAAATTCCATCAAAAGTTGGCAAAACTGCCTCAGTTTTTGAAAGTGAAGATAGGTTTCAGACCTCAAAGACATGATTGCAGCTAGTGAACAGGAAAGGAAAGATCTTTTAAAAATAACAAGGAAGCAGAGGGTTCAAGATGGTGGATCAATAAGCAGCAAGATACTCAGCCTCTCTGAGAGAGACAACTCATGTCAGAATAAGGTGCCATGGAGAGGTCTAGACAGAAGGAGATGGATCCTCTTGACCCAGGAAGAAACTAAAGCCAAAAGAGCTGGTCAAACACGCAGTCCCAAGGCTATAATTGCAGAAACTGAGATTTGCGGCCACAGCACTTTCCAGTCGCCTGAATTGGTCCCACCGCCAGGACTGGCCAGAGCAGCCTGAACTCACGACTCACAGAGTTGGGACCCGCCAGAACCCTCTGAACCTGCAACTCAAGCAGCTGCCACCCGCCGGAGCCACGACCCCCTGGAGCCACTACTTGCCGGAGCCACCACTGGCCGAAGCCACAACTGACCGGAGCGGCCCAAACTTGCGACTCATGCAGCCGCGACCCCCTGGAGCATGCAAAATCATGCCACTGTGACTGGCCAGGTGTGCTGAAGACAGAGGTAGGCAAGCCCAACAGAGAGTGGAGCCAGCAAGGGACCACACAGTGAGTACTGGGAATAAGACCCCAACTCACAAGAGGAGGGCGACCAAATGGACAACACGTTGGAGATGGGCAGGAAAAGCCTGAACTAGGAAGAACAGTGACTTCAGTTGGTTGCTCCAATCCCAGAGCAGATTGGTGGGATCTGCTCGGCCTGGGTCATGCCTCTGGCCTGGACCGAATGGGCTGTCCCATACTGATTCCTGACGCATAGCACACACTAACCCAGTGAAGGCCCCCAAAGGTTGACTGACCTGGTGGGGAGGGGTCAGCATACACAGCACCTGCCTACACCTCAATGACCAAAAGCAAACAGGAGAGGGCAGAAATCCCTCACCAGCATGCTTCAAAAGAACCATAACCAACAAGGAAAGGGGTTGGGACCTCCACTATATACTCATATGGAAGAAACCAAAAACATGACAAGAGAAAGGAACAAGAAAAAGACTCCAGCCCTAAACCCTAAGAACATTGATCCAAGAGAGGGAAATACAAAAGAGACTGAGGGCAGCAAACATGCAACACAGACACAGCTTCAATGGACATTGAGAGATATCTTTGGGACCTTGTAGATGAGCTCAAAACTGAAATATTAAGTCAGGTAAAGCAATATATAAGTAGATTAATAAAAGAAATACTAAGCACCTCTTGAGAAGACACAGACGGAAGAAAGGAGAAACAAAAAAAAGGAGAGAAACCTCCGATAAAGACTATAAAGAAAATCTACAATACAAGCAACAGATTCAAAGAGATTACCAGGAAATTAAAAACTCTATTGAAAGCTGGCAAAACTGCTTGAAAGAAACTAAGGATAAAATATCAAAACTTGAAGACAAGTTTGCAATGTGTGATCATGAAAGGAAAGATCTCTTAAAAATAACAAGGAAACAGACAGTAACAATACAAAGGCTAGAAGACAACAAGAGAATCTAT